>JAIUJO010000100.1:550000-700000 GCA_023846275.1 Vanilla planifolia
CACACACATACACATGCACACCCATACACTCACATAAGAACTTATGCATGCATGCACACACATATGCACACATGTGCACTTCCATACAAACATACACAATCTCTTGTGTGCACATGCACACATATAGGCACACAGACACACTCTTACGCATACACACATGTTCACAAACATACATGCAAACACACATATGCCTAGAGAAACACCGACACATACATATGCACGTGCACACACACATACAAACATAGGTGCTCTAACACACACATACACACACACACATGCATACAAACTTGCACACATACATGCACTCACAACCAAATATGAATGTATGGACACTCATTCACACATGCAAGCATGCATGTAGACATGTGCATGCATGCAAAACACATACACATGCCCATACACATATAGATACGTACTTACACACCACACACATGCCAATAACACGTCACGACATGCACCATAGACACACACATGTGCACACACATATAAACCCACATACACACACACATGCACACACACACATGTGCACACACATCTAAACCCACATACACACACACATGCACACACACACATATACATAGAAACACACATCTGTACATGCACATGATGCACAAGAACACACATGTGCACAATTATAAATGTTCACATGCACAAACTAATTCACACAAACTAATCACACACACATTCACATGCAAACATGCACTCACACTTATAAGAACATGCATACAAATAGGCACACATGCATACATGCATACATGCAAGGGCACATAAGCATAGACACACACACATGCACACATAGAGATATACACATGCTTACACACTCATAATTGTAAGCACAAGACACAAATACACACACATGCACATGCATGCATGCATGTACACACTCATATGCTCACACACACCTACTCACGTGAGCACACATGCACTCACACACACATACAAACATGCAAACATACACACACACACATATATATATGTATGCACATAAGCACACACATGCACACACACACACACATATAGACAGACACACACACACACACATGTATGAACAAAAACATGAATACATGGTCTCACTCCTAGAAAAACACACAAAACATGCACACACCCACACACACAAATAAATACTTCTGCACATGTGTACTCACAAAATTATGCAAATTCAAATCGACAAATTTGCACTCATAATCATATGCACATGTACAAGAAAACACTTGTAGAACAAAAGGCACATACATGAGCAAAAGCATGTATACACACACAAATAGACACACACATGCACACACACACACACACAAACTTGCATGCATGTGTTGACACATGCACAAGCATAGTAATGCACACACACTCACGTACACATGCATATACACACACACACACACATACATATTTATGCTCACAAGCACACACACATCTGCACTCACACACAGCCACCCACCAACACACACATATGCATGCATACACATGCACACACACACACACATACACACACGAAAACATGAACACAAGTATACACTCCTGCATGAACACACACAAAAACATAAGCGTGTGAACACACACACACACACTTGCACACATGCCCATTCCCATTTGTTAAAACCCAGATGCAAATAGGTCCATCCATACTTGTAGTTACATGCTTATGCATAAACACACACATGTAGATAACAAGGCACACACAAACATGCACACACATATACACACGTACGCATGTGCACAACCACACGTGCACATACACTAGAAAACTCTTGCATACAGACTCACATGCACAACCACACGTGCACACAGACATACACACGCATAAGCATGAACTAAAGCACACAAAAGCAAGCATACACAGATGGAAACATAAGAAAATACACATGCACACATACACATATGCACACACACACATGCACATAAATACACATACACAGTTACACAGAGGCATGTGCATCAAATGGCATGAACTTATAGACATACACACACTTACACACATAAATACAAACAAACATACACAAACACACACAATCTCAGATAGGCACCCTAAGAGACTGATGCATGAATAGACATACACATATAAAAAGGAATGCATGCACTCAAACATGCACAAAAATTTACATAAACATAGCCACACGTGCTCAAAAGTACACTCACATGCACACACCCATGCACACAAATGCACACATGCACACATACATACACATGTGCATCTACACATTCTCACAGATATGTACACATACACAAACACATGCACTCAAAGACATGCACACACACACACATACCCAAACACAGACAAGCACACGAAAAGATAAACACATGTATATGCATATTCAAACATGCAAACGAACATCCACACATACACAAAGATACACATAGACTCATACACACATGCACACATGCACATTCACATGCATATATACAGAAACATAGTTGAGAACACAAACAGACATGCACATATTTGTATGTATGAAGACATGCACACACATACACACACACACAAATGAACACAAGCACACATGTGCACACATTCACTAAAACACATGCACAAACACACACATTAATAAACATGTAGGAATACAAATAGACACGCAAAAACATGCTCACAAAAATACATGTACATGTATATACACTCACAGACACACACACACAAACATGCACACTCATGCATGCAAACACAAACACAAGAATACATGTATACAAACTCACACAAATGAATGCACACATATACATGTATGCAAACAAGCACACACGCACAAACACAAACACGTGCACATTCACAAATGCACACACACACACACACATACTTAAGAGCTCAAATGAACATGTACACACACAATCATACCTATACAAAAACATGCACATGCACAAGCACTCGCATACATGCACTCACACACCCAACCACACACATGTACACATGCTCATAAAAGCAAGCATAGTATAAATATATGCACCCACACACATGTGCATGTACCGACTCACTTGTTCACCCACACTCACATTCACACGCACGTAGACACCTACCTGCATGCACACACTCACATATGTGGACACACAAGTACACACACATGAACCCATATGCACACAAGCTCACATACACACACACATGCTCACACATACTAACCCACACATGCACACACACACACGCACACATTCATACACAGGCAAACACACAAGCATGAAAGTTTGCACACACATGCATGCACTCATGTAATAACACAAATACTTGCACACATGTGCATACCCACATGTAAATATTAAATGGGCACATCCACAGTTGAACTCATATGCACACACATAAGAACACACATATAATAAAAGACACACATATGAGCACAAACATGCATGCACACATGAACACACATGCATACACACATGTGCACACACATGTAGACACACGCAAAAATAGCCACGAACTCATACACACAAAAGTGAGCACAAACACACACATACACAGATGCATGCACTCATAAACACACATACACACTAACATATAAGAACACACACACATAAATACAAAAACACACCCACATGTGAACATCCTTGCACAAATGCCAAATTGCACAAAAATACACACAAATGCACACACACACATGAGTATGAACAATGACTTGCACATAAACATATGTGCACATTGAGATGAAAATTCAAACACACACACATGAATTCAAACACTCATATACTCAACAAATATGTAGATATAGACACAGACTATTCTACACACATGAACACACACATGTCCATGTGCATGCACACACACATGCATGCACATGTACACTCCTGCACACATTTAATCGCATCCATAGACACATATGCAAGCACACACACATGTACCCATACACATGCACATGCAAACACAAACACACACATAAATACAAAAACACACCCACATGTGCACATGCTTGCACAAATGCAAAATTATACAAAAATACACACAAATGCACACATACACACATGAGTATGAACACTGACATGCACACAAACATGTGTGCACACTAAGATGAAAATTTAAACACACTCACACATGAATTCAAACACTCATATACTCATGCAAATATGTAGATATAGACACACACTATTCTACACACATGCACACGCACACATGTAAATGTGCATGCACAAACACATGCATGCACATGTACACTCCTGCACACATTCAATCACATCCATAGACACATATGTAAGCACACACAGATGTACCCATACACACCCACATGCAAAAGAAACACAGACATAGGCACACGAACACAGAGATAAATCCATACACATACACAAGTACATGCATATACAGACATACACACACATGCATTTATTCACATAAACATATGCACACACATACGAACCCTCCACACACACACACATGCATATTCACTAACTTGTGTGAACAAATACACACACACACACATATAGTATCAAAGAAAAAATAGCATGTACTCACATGCACACAAACTCTCTCTCACTCACTCACACAAACACACACATACATGCATGCATGCACACATGTTCATGCACTAGCACATACACACATGGATACATGCACATACATGAAGATAGTCATGAGTGCATAGACACATGCACACATACACAGATGCACACAAATGTGCACGAGTGCCCAAACACATGCACACAAATGCACGTAGATGCAAACACTTGCACATGTGCACATACACCCACACATGCATACAGAGAAACATGTCCATGCATGCATATGTAGAATCATACATATGCACATGAAAAAATGCACAAACACATGCACCCACATACCTATACATTTGACCACGTGGACACACACACAAACACATATGCAAGCATGCATGAACTGACACGCACACACGCACACATAAGAACAAACAAACACACACAATTGTGCTCCTACACATAATAACATGTGTCCACATGCGCACACACACACACCTCTATGCAAGCGCACACATACACAAGAACAAACACATATATGTATACACACATCTACATGACATACACACATGTACACATGCATGCATATGTGCACATGCACACACACACACATAGAGGTACACATACATGTGTGCAACAATGCACTCACATGCACAAACACACACACATAGAAACACTCACACATGCATAAGCACATGCAAATGCAAATGCATAAACACACACATGCAAATGCATTCAATTGATTTAGTCAAAACTCTGTGTGCATGTGGTTGTGTGTGTGTGTGTGTGCATGCTTGTGTGTGTGGATGTATGTGCATGTCCATATGTGATTGTACATTTGTGGTTTTGTTTGTGTGTGGATTTCTATGCATGTATGTATTATTGCATGTGAATGTGTGTTTGTGTATGAGGGGGGTGTGTGTATGCATGTTTGTGCGGGTGTGTGTGTTCATTGTGTATATTTGCATGTATATGTTTGTGTGTGTGTATGTGCTTTCTTTCATGCATGTGTGTGTATTTCCATGCATGCTCGAGTGTGTGTGTGTGTATTCCTACATGCATTTCAGTTCATGTGTGTGTGTGTTTGTATGTGCATTTTTTATGCAGTTATGTGTGTTGTAAATCCATGTGAGCATGTGTGTACTATTTATATATGTGTGTGTGTGTGTGTGCATATGCATGCATGTTTGTCCATGATTGTGTGCATGTGTGTGGATGTGTGGATGGATATGGATGCATGTGAGTGTTTGTGAGTGTGTCTCTATTTGTATGTGCATGTGCATTTGTGCATGCCCATCTGTGTAAGTGTATGTATGTGTGTGTATGTGTCTACGCATGTAGTTGTTTGTGCACGTGTGTGAGTGTATTGTTATGTGTTAGTATGTATGGATGAGTGTGTAGGTGTGAATGCAAGTGTATGCATAAATGCATGCATCTATGTTTATGTGTCTTTTGCATCCATGCATGTGCATGTGTGTGTCTTTGTGCGTATCCATGTGCATTCGTTTGTGTGTGTATGAGTTTGTGTTTGTTTTTGTGCATGTATGTGCATTTTTTCTATGTATGTGTTGGTGTTTGTGATGTGCCTTTTCATATGTATTCTTTTGTGTGTGTGTGATCGTGTTTATGTCTTTGTTTATGTTTGGGCATGTGTGTGTTGCATGTACATGCATGCGTGTACATCTGTGCGTGTGTGCATGTGCACACATGGGTGTATGTGTGCATGCGTGCATTTGAGTGTGTCTGTGTATGCATGTGTATGTGCACCTATGCACATGTGTGTGTTCGTTTTTGCACATGCACACATGCATATGTGTGTGTGTGTACATTTGTGTATGTCTGTGTGCATGTTTGAAAATACACGTGTATGATTGCGCATGTGTGTCAATGTTTGTGTGCGTTGTGTCTGTGCATGTGTATGTGCATACGTCTTTGTGTGCTTGTATGTATGTGTTTGTGTGTCTATGTGCATATATGTGTGTATGTTGGTGTGTGTATGTGTGTGTGTGTGATTTTTTGTTCATGTGAGTGTATGTTTGTGTGTGTCTATGTGCATATGTATGAGAATGTGTGTGTTTGTGGGCATGTGCAAGCATGACTATGTGAATAGGAACACACGTGTGTGTATGTCTATGTGTTAGCATATTTGTATGTGTGTGTGCGCATGCATCTATATGCTTTTGTGTATGTGTGCATGTGCTGGTTTATGTGTGCACATGCATGTATGTGTGCACATGTGATTGTGTGTGTGTGTGTGTCTATTTGTGTGTGTGAGTGCATGTGTTTGTGTATCTATGCATATTTGTGTATGTGTGAATGTGTGTGTGCATGTGTATGTATGTGAGTGTGTGTGCATGTGTATATACATTTGCATGTGTGCTTATATGAGCATGTTAGCATTTGTGTGTGTGTCTGTGTCTATGCATGCATGTGTGTGCATGCACTCATGTGTGTGTGTACTTCAATGTGTGCGGGTGCATGCAAGTGTGCTTGTGTATTCGTTTATGTTTGTTTGCATGTTTGAGTGTGCTTATGTATATGTATATGTTCTTATTATTTATGTGTGTGTGTGTGTCTTGTGTGTGGGTATGTGCATGTGCATGCATGTCTTCATACTTGTGTGTGTGTGTATGCATCTGTGTGCATATATTTCAGACTATGTGTTTGTGTGTGTTATGTGTTTATGTGTGTGCATGCATGTGCTTGTGCATGTGCAAGTTTGTGTGTCCATTTGTGTTTACATGTGCGAGCACATGTGTGCACCTCTGTGTGTGTATTTGTTTCTATGTGTGCTTGAGCATTTGCATGTATGTGTAAGTGTCAATACATGTGTGTCTTTACATGTTTTTGTATGGGTGTGTTTGTGTGTGTTTCTATGCATGTGTGTATGCATTCTTTAGCATGTGTGTGTATGTGTGTGCATATGTGTACATGTGCATGTGAATATACCTATGCTTATGTGCATGTATGTTTATTTGTGTGCATGTAGGTGTTTGGGTGTGTAGGTGTGTGCATTCATTTGCAAGTATGCATGTGTTTATGTTTGTGTGTGTGCATGTGGATGCTTGTTTGTGTACATGTGTGGGTGTGTGCATGCATGTATGTGTGTTGTGTTAATATGCACATGTGACTGGGTGTGTGTGAGTGTGTGTGTGTGTGCTATGCAAGCATGTGTGTTTTTGTGCATGCATGTGTGATGGTGTGGTTATCTATATGTGTTTTGATGTGCCTATGTGTTTATGCATGCATGCATATGTGCATGAGTGTGGGATTACATGAATTAGCTTAAGGATGTATCTGTGTTCCAATGTGTGTATAAGTTTGTGCATGTTTGTACATGGATGTATGTTGCTGTGTGTGTGCATGTGTGTTTATGCGTGTGGGTCTACGTGCATGTGTATGGTGCATGCATGTGTATGTGTTTAAGTTTATTTGGGCTGGCATTTGAATATTTGTATGTGTATTACATGTGTGTATGTGTGTGTATACATGTGTGCATTTGTGTATGTGCCTACATATGTGTGTGTTAGTGTGCATGTGCATACCTGTACATGTGCGTGTGTTTGTATTTGTGTGTGAGTTTATTTCTTTGTTTGTCAACATGCATACGTGTGTGTGTGTGCATGCACTTGTGTGTGTGAGTGAGTGTGTGTGTGTGTGTGGACGTGCACATGTTGGCACATGTGTGTGTGTGGGTTGTGTATTTATCTATGTGTTCATGTGTGCTTGTGCATATGTGTGATTATGCATGTGTCTATATTTTTATGTGCATGTGTGTGCAGGTGTGTTTGTGCATGTGTGTGTAGGTGTGTCCATGCATGTTTTTACTTATGTGTGTATACAGATGTGTGTGCATGTGTGTGTTCTAAAGCACATGCACATGTGTGTACATGAATGTGTGTGCATGCATACATATGTGTGCATGTGCATCTGTGTGTTTGTATGGGAATGTGTTTGTACCTATATGTGTATGCATGCATGTCTACATATTTGTGTGTGCATGTGAGAGTTTGTGTTTATGTGAGTATGCGTGTTTTTGTGTTGGTAGGTGAATATGCACGTGTGTGTACAAGTGTTTGTGTATATGCACTTTTGTGTGTGTGTGCATGCATGTGCAAGTATATGAATGTGTTTGTCTATTTGTGCATGCATTTGTGTGTGTGTGCATGTAGATAAGGATGTGTCTTGCATATGCCTACATGTGTAAGCATGTGTTTAGGTGTATTTATGTGTGTCTTTGAATGTGTGTGCTTGTGCATGTGTGTGTGTGTTCCTATATGTATGGATGTGTGCTTATGTATGCATGTTTGTGCATGTAGTTGTGCACATGCATGTGTGTACCTCTATTTTCATGTGTCTACATGCATATGCATGTGTAAGTGAGAGTCAATGTATGTGTGTGCACATGTGTGGGTTTGTGTGTGTGCATGTGCATGCAGATGTGTTTATGTCTACGTGCAGGTGTGTTGGGTTGCGTGAGTGGATGTGCTTGTGCATGCAAAAAAATGCGTGTCTCAGTGTTCAAGTTTGTGTGTTGGTTTTTGTGGGTGTTTGTTTGTGTGTATATGTGTGTACACACGTGAGTAAGTGTGTGTCTGAGTGTGTGCACAAGCACGTGTGTGTGTTTGTGCAAGTGTGTGCATGTGTGTGTACATATAGGAACATGTATGTATTTGTAGGTGTGTGCATGTGTTCCTATGTGTGTATCCATGGCTGTGCATGTTTTTGTTTATGTGCTTATGTATGTGTGTCTATGCAACTGTGTGTGCATGTGTGTCCACATGGGAACATGTGAATGTTTTTGAGTGCATGTGTATAATTTCCTATCTATGTGTGTGCATGTTTACCTATGTGTGAGGGTGTGTGTGTAAGTCCATGTGTTTGTACATAACCATGTGAAGGTATGCATGTGCACGTGTGTGTGCATGCATGCATATGTACATGTATGCATGTTTTTGTGTGTGTATGTCCATTTGGGTTTATTGTGCATGTTTTTGCATGTGCATTAGGGTGTGCATTTATATGTGTATGTGTTCATAGCTCTAAGGGTGGTGCATGTGTCTTTCTGTGCATGTGCATGTGTGAGTTTGCATGTGTGTATGTGGTCGTGTGTGAAACTTTGAGTGTGTGTGTATATGTGTGCATGTGTGACTGTGCATGTATGTTTGTATACATATGGGTGTAGGTGTGTGTGCTTATGTGTGTACATGTCCATGTGTGTCCATAATGTTTCTGTGTTTGTGCATATGTGCTTGTGTAGAAGCACATGTGTGTGTATGTGTGTACCTGTATGTGTGTGTGTGTGCATGTCGATGAGTACCTATTTATGTGCATGTGTGTTTGTCTATGTGCATTCATGTTTATGTGTGTATGTGTGCATGAGTATGTGTGTGTGTGTGTGTACATTTGTGTTTGTGAGTGTCTTTGTGTGCCTATGCATATTTGTGTGGATGTGTGTGTGTTTATACATTTATATGTGTGTATATGTTAATATGCATTCAATTGTGTGTGTATTGGTATGTATATGTGTGTGAATGTCTGTGTTTGTGTGCTTGTGTGAGTGTAAGTGTGTGTATGTATGTGTGTGAATACATATGTGTGTGTCTGTGCATGTATGTGTCCAATGTGTGTGTGTGTGTGTGCGTGCTTGCATATGTCATTGTGTGTGCGTGTTTGTGAGTATGGGTTTACTATCTATGTGTGTGTGTGCATGCATGTGTGTACATGTGTGTGCATGTATGTGTTTTTTTTGTGTGTGTGTGTGTATATTTGTGTGCACATTCATGTGTGAATGCATGTGTGTGTGTGTGTGTGCAAGTGTGAGTGTGTGTGTGTGTATGCTTATGTATTTATCTGAAAGTGTGTTTGTGTGTATATGAGAATGTGTGTGTGCATGTCTGTGTTCTTGCATGCATGTGTGTGTGCTTCAGTGGTATGGGTGCCTCTATGAGTGTATGTGTCTGTTTCTATACATTGGGTGTGTGCGTGTTCATGTTTGAGTGCCCTTGTATGTGTGTATATGCATGCCTATTTTTTGTGGGCTTTTTTCTATTCTTGTGTGTATGGTTGTATGTGGGTGCACTTTTGTGTAAGAGTGTGTAATATACACATAACCATGTGTGTGCATGTGTTCATGCTTGTGTGTGTGTATTTGTGCATGTATGTGTGTGTTTGTGTGCATGAGTGTGCTTATGTGTGTGTAGTTATGTATGTTCTTGCGTGTGTGTTAATTTGTGTGTGCATGTGTTAGCACATGTGTATGCACCTGTGTGTGTGTGTGTGTTTGTATATCTATGTGTACTTACAAGTGTGAGTGCATGTGTGTACATGTGCATGCTTTTATGTGGGTGCAAATATATGTATGCTTTTGTGTGCATGAAAAAGTTATATGCATGTGTACATCTGTGTGTGTTTGGGTAGATGTGTATGCATTTATATGCATGTGTATATGTATGAGTGTCATTATTTGTGTGTGGGTGGGTGTGTGTGCTTATGTGCATCTATGTGTGTGCATTTGGGTATGCACATGTGTGTTAGTGTTCATGCATTTATTTGCATGTGTAGGTGCATGCAGGCATGTGCACGTGTGTGTGTTTGTGCATATATGCACATGTGACTGGGTGCATGTGTACGCATTCAGATGTGTGTGTGTGTGGACGTGTTCGCTATGCATGCATGCTTGCATGTGTTTGTGTTTATGATTTTTTGGGTATAGTTGTGTGGGTGTTTGTGTGTGCCTATGTGTGAGTGCATGCATGCATATGTGCTTGAGTGTGCTTTTGCAATTATGTGCTTGAGTCTATGCATGTGGGTTCTTATGTGTGTGTATATTTTTGGATTTTTGCACATGTGTGTCTGTTGTTATGCATGTGCTTGTGTGTACCTATGCGTGTGTACCTACATGCATGTGCATTGGTGGATGCATGTGTATGCTTGTGTGTGTGCTTGTGTGTGGGTTTGTGTATGCATACAATTGAATATTATTGTGTGTGTGTGTCTAGTGATGTGTGTATGCATATATGTGTGTATTTGGGTGTGTACCTACATATGTGTTTGTGTTGGTTGGCCAGTGCATGCACAAATGTGCGTGTGGATGCAAGTGTGCGTGTGTGTTCATGTGTATAAGTGTTTATGGGTGTTTGTGTCTGTGAGTGTGTACATGGTGTAACATGTGTATGTGTGTGGATTGTATGTTCATTTATGTGTGCAGATGTATATGTGTTATTATACTCATGTGTTTGTGTGCATATGTATATGGGTGTGTGTGTGTGTGTGTGCATGTGTGTGTGGGTGCATGTGTTTACCTCCATATGCACTTATATGCACATACGTGTGTGTGTGTGTTAGTGCACATGTGCATGTGCATAAATGCATGTGTGGATGTGCATAAGTGTATGTGTGTGTGCGTGTGAGTTTTTGTGTTCATGTGAGTGCATGTGTCTATGTGTGTGTGATTGTGTTTATAAGGGCATGTGGGTGCATGTCTGTGTGTATGCATGTGATTGTTTGCATGTGCATGCGTGGGTGTGTGTGTTTGTGAACAAACATGTGTGAATATGTGTGCATGTGTGCATGTCTACATGTGTGTGTCTATTTTTTCTTAACATCTATGTGAGTTCATGTGGGTGAGGGTGTATGTGTGTGTGCATGTGCCTACATGTGTGTGTCCATATCTTTAAGTGTGCTTGTGTATGTGTTTGAATGTGTGTGCATGTGTGTTCCTTTGTGTGTGTGTTTGTGTATTTGTGCTTATGCTTGCATGTTTGTATATGCATGTCTTTGCTACTATGCATGTGCATGTATGTACCTCTATTTGTGTGTGTCTATGTGCATTTGCATGTGTAAATGGGTGTGCATGTGTGTGGTTTGTGTGTCTACATGTGCATATGTATGTGTACTTGTGTATGTGTGTGGGTGTGTTTATGCATATGTGTGTGTGGGCATGCTTATGTATGTGCACAAATATGTGTTGTGTGTGTCAGTGTGCAAGTGTGTTTGTGTTCATGTGTGTTAGACTATGTGTGTGCATGTATGTGTGAGCACATAAGTGCTTGTGTGTAGACATAGGCACATGTGTGTATTTGTGGGTATGTGTTCATGTGTGTGCATGTGTGTGTGTGTTCATTTGCATGTATAGATATTCATGTATATGTGAGTGAGTGTGTGTGTGTGTGCATGTTTATGTGCACATAGGCACATTTGAGTGTGTTTGGTAACATATGTGTCTATAGTTTTATGTGCATGTTTGTGTATGTGTTTGTCAATGAGTCTATGTGCATGTATGTGTGCTTGTGAGTGGGTGTGTGTGAGCGTATGTTGCACATGTGTGTTTATGTGCATGTGTATGCATGTGTTTGTATGTGTATGTGTGCATAGATCTTAGGGTATGTGTGTTGTGTGTTCATGTGTATGTGTGTGTATATGTGTGTATGAATCTATGTGTCTCTTTGTGGTTTTATGCATGTGTGCAAGAATGTGCATATGTTGGTGCTTTCATGCATGTATATGAGTGTGTGTGTGTGTGTGATTGTGTATGTGTATGTGTGTATGTACATTTTTGTGTGCTTATGTATACTTGCTTGTGAATGTTTATGTGTGTATATGTGTGTACATCTAGTTGTGCCTACTTGTGATTGTTAGTGTACAAGTGTATTTGCTTATGCATGCATGCATATGCTTATGTGAACATGGGTACTCATGTACGTGTGCATGTACAAGCATTTATGAGTGCTCATAAGCAAGTGTGTGTGTGCTCATGAGTACATGCATGTGTATGTGTCTGTGTGTGTGCATGTGTATGTATGTATACATGCATGTGTTTGTGTGTTGGTGCATTTGGGCATGTGTTTGCATTCATGTGTGTTTGTGCTTATGTACATGTGCATGCTTACATGGATATGTGTGTGTTTATCCATACATGTGCATGTGTCTGCATGGTCATGTGTGTACCAATGTGGGTGTCTATGTTTGTGCATGTGTATGTGTGTATACATGTTTGCATGTGAATGCTTAGATGCATGTGTGTGTATGTTTATGTGAATGGTCAGGTGTGTGTGCCCATGTGTGTGTACACGTGTGTCTAGCTGTGCATGTATGTATGTGCGTCTGTTTGTGTGTGTGCATGTGGCTATATTTGTGTGTTCCTATGTGCTCATGTGTGTGCATGTGTATGTGCATGTGGGTGCATTTGCATTTGTTTGTGTTCTTGTGTGCATGTCTATTTGTGTGCGATTGTGTGTGGGCATGTGTGTTTATGCAAGTGCATGTGTGCATGTGCATATTTGTGTGTGCACACATTTGTTTGTCTATTTGTGTTCATGTCATTGTGTGTATGTGTGTTTGAGTGTCTATGTGTGCATATACATGTTTATGTATAGGCATGTCTATATATGTTTATATGTTTGTGTATATGGGCATGTGCATGTGTGTGTATGGATGTTCACATGAATGCATTTGCAAGTGTGTTTACGTGTGTGTATGTGTGTACATCTGCGTGACCATGCATATCTTTGTGGTTGTGTGTGCATGTGTGTGCAAGTGTATGAGCATGTCTGTGTGTGTGCACGTGTGTGTATGTGTATATTTGTGCACATTTTTGTGTGTGCATGTGCATGTGTGTTTATGCCCGTGCATGTGCATGTGCATGTGTGTATCCATTTGCACACATGTGTATGTGTGTGTGTGCATGCACATGTGTGTGTTTTGTGTTCTTGTGTGTACATGTGTGTAAGTGTCAATTTTGTTTGTTTGTGTGTCTAAATGGGTCATGGGTGTTTGTGTATATGCATGTTTGCGTGCATTTGTGTGTTAAGTACAAATGCATTTGTATGTGTGTGTGCATGTTTGTTTGTTTGTGTACATGCCTACATGAGTGTGTGTGGGTGTGTGCATGTGTGTGCATGTCTATGTGCCTGCATACGCATATGTGTATGTGCCTGTGTATGTGCATGTGCATCTTTTTGTGTATGTGTTTGTGCATGTCTTTACATGTGTGTGTGTGTGTGTATGTGCATGCATCTTTATATATGTGTGTACATATGGTTTTTTGTTGCATCTATGTCTACATGTGCAACTGTGTTTGTGTGTGTGAGCATGCATGCTTAAGTTTTTGTATGTGTGTTCAAGTGTGCATGCATGTATGTTTGTTTGCAAATGTGTGTATGCATATGCATATGTCATGTTTGTGTGTGTGCATGTGTGTGCAAATGTGTGTGGATGTGCACATACTTGGCATGTGTATATATGTGTATTCATGCATCTACATATATGGGTTCACACATGTTTGTGTGCATGTTATTATGTGTGTGTGTGTGTGTTCATATTTGTGCATTTGTATGAATGTATGCTTGTGCATGTTTGTGCCTATTCGTGTGCATGTGCATGTATGTGTTTGTTCTTGTGCATGCATGTTTGTGCATTTTCATATGCATGTTTGTGAGTGCATCTTTGCATGTTTGTGTGTGTGTGAATGTTTTTTCTATGAATGGGGGTGCATCTG
This sequence comes from Vanilla planifolia, assembly GCA_023846275.1. Classification (NCBI taxonomy): domain Eukaryota; kingdom Viridiplantae; phylum Streptophyta; class Magnoliopsida; order Asparagales; family Orchidaceae; genus Vanilla; species Vanilla planifolia. The sequence continues at coordinate 564,891 of JAIUJO010000100.1, forward strand.
TCTATTTGTACCTATATGCACATGTGTTCTTATGTGAGTACATGCATGCGTGTATGCCAGGTGAGTGTCTAAGAATGCTTGTGCTTTTACGTGTGCATATGATTTTGTTGGTGTATGGGTGTACATGTTCATACGCATGTCTACATGTGTGTACTTGTGTGTGTGTTTGTGTGTGAGTGTGAGTGTATGCATGTGTGTGCGTGTGCTAGCTATGCATATGTATACATGTTTGTGGGTGTGGCTGTGTGTGCATCTGTGTGTGTTATTGTCTGTGTGTATGTGTGTCTCTGCATGTGTATACCTACATGCGTGCATATGCATGTGTGTTTGCAAGTGTTCACACACAAATGCCTATGCCTTTGAGTGGGTGTTCACGTGTGCATGCAAGTGAGTGAGTGTTCCTTTGCATGTGTGTGTGTGCATGTGCATGCATGTATTTACATATGAGTTATGCAAGTGTGTGGGTGCACATGCATTCATGTGTGGATGTGCATTTATGCATGTCTATCTATGTGCATGTTTGTCTACTTGTGATTTACGTGTTTGTGTGTATTTTTATGTGTGTCTACGTGTGTATTTTTGCATGTATGTATGCTAGTGCATGTGTTTATGCATTTTCTTACAAGTTGTTGTGTGTGTGTGAAGGTGTGTGTGCATGCATGTGTGTTTATGTTTGTCTATGTGTGCTTATGTGTGCATGGGTGCTTGTGTGCATGTGTGTATGCATTCATGCATGAGTGTGTGGCTATGTGTGGTTATGCATGTGTTGTATGAGGACATGAGTGTGTGTGTTTATGTGTTGTGCATCAACTCATCTACGTTTGCATCGATGCACATGTGTGGGCATTTGCTTATGCATATTGTGTGCAAATATGCATGCATGTGTGTGCACGTGTGAGTGTGATTGTGTGTTTTTGCATGTATATTCTTGTGTGTGCTTGTGTGTGTGCATGCATAAGCCTATGCATGTTTGCATGTGTTGTGCATGCATGCATGTGGGCATGGATATGTGTGTATGTACGTGTGTGTGTGCACGTGTGTGTATGTGTAGGTGTATGAGTATGTGTTTTTGCTTCTATGTTGTTTTGAATTTGTGTGCTTGTGCATGTGCATATGTGTACCTTGTGATGGATGTGTGTATTCATGCATGTGGGTGTCTTTGTGGTTGTGCACTTGCATGTGTGTATATGTATGTGTGTGTTTCCTTGCACATGTTCATTTGTGCATATGCATACGTGTATGTGTGTAGGGGTGTTTGCATGTGTATGTGTGTGTGTGCACATGTTTGTCAGTATTCATGCATGCATATGTGCATAAGAGATTATACATGTGTGTGGATGGGTGATTGTGTGTGAATGATTGCCTTTTTATGTGCATGCAAGTGTCTTTGCACACATGCATGTTTGTGCATGTATGTATGCATAAGCATATGTATGATTATGTTTGTGTGTGCATGTGTATGGGCATATATTTACATTTGTGTGTGTACTTATATTTTTATGCTTGTATGTGTATGTGCAGTTTTGTTTGCATGTGTAAGTGTGAGTGCATGTCGTGCTAGTGCCCTCGCATGTGTCTATGCATATGTGTGTGGTGTGCGTATGTGTTTGCAAGTGTGTGTGTGCATATGAACATGTGTGCAAATGCATGCATTTTTTGTATTTGTTTGCTCATGAGAGTGTTCATATATGTGTTTGTGTGTGTGTGAGTTTATGTTAAAATGAGTGCATGTGTGCATGAGTTTGTGTGTGGGAATGTGTGTGTCCTTGTGTGCGTGTGTGTGTTCACATGTTTGTGTGCATGCGTATGTGTGTGTGTGAGTGTGTGCATGCACACAATTGTGTGTGTGTGTGCATTTGTGCGTGTATGCATGTATGTAAAATTTTGTAAGTTTGTGATTTTGTATGTATGTACATGTACTAGTGTGTGTGCAAGCATACATGTTTGTTCATGCGTGTGTGTTTTGAGTTTTTGCATGTGTGAATAAGTGCGTGTGTCTATTTGTGTGTGAGCCAATGTGTGCATGAGCATGCATGTGTGTGTGCCTATGTGTGCATTTGTGCTTGTACATGAGTGTGTGCATGTGATGATGCATGTGTATTGGTGAGTGTGCTTGCATGTATGCATTTATGCAGTTCTTTATTTGCACATGAGTATGTGCATGCATGCATGCATGTGTATGTCTGTGTTTTCACGTTTTTTTGTGGTTGTGTGTGTGGATGCATGCATGTGTTTATGTGCATACATTTGTGTGCTTATGTGTGTGCATGTGCATGTATTTGTATATCTATATGTGTGATGTTTGTTTATGTGCATATTTATATGTGTATGTGAATGTGTGCTTGTGTGTGTACATGTGTGTTTGTGCATGAATCTTTGTGCTTGTGAATGCGTGTTTAAGCAAGTGTGTGAGCAAGTACACCAATGTCTTCATCCATGTATGTGTGCATTTATGTTGGTGAGTGTGTGTGCATGTCTACATGGGTCTGTGTAGTGTGTGTGCATGTATACTGTGCATGTTTAAGCATATGCTTGTATGTTTGCATGCATATGTGTGCATGTGTGTGGATGAGTGTGCATGTATATGTATACATCTATGGCTGTATGCATGTCCATGTGTGTGAATGTGTGTTTGAGTGTGTCTTTGTGAGTTTGTATGGGCAAGTGTACGTGAGTAGACGTGTGTGTACATGTGAGCATCCATGCATGTTTTTGAGTGTGTGCATTTGAGCATGTAGACATGAAAATGGGTATGTTTATGTGCTTGTGTATATGGATGTATGAAGTTATTTATGCTTACATACTTGCATGTTTATGCTTGTGTCTATGTGTACATGTGCTTGGGTGTACATGTTTACATATTTGTGTTTCTACATGTGTTTATGCATGCATGATTGTGTGTGCATATGCATGTTTGAGTATGTGCATGCATGTGTGTGAATGTGTATTGATGTGTGTCTGTGTCTATGTGTGTCCATGTATGAATATGTGTGTGTGTGCTTATCCATGTTCATGCCTACATATATGACTCGATTTGTATATGCGCATGCCATTTTGTGTGTGTGGATGCATGTGTGCACTTATGTGTGGTTATGTGTTAATGCAAGTGTGTGTGAATGGCTATGTGCAACCATGTGTGTTCGTGTGTGTGTGTATGTCTACCTATGTGTGCTTGCATGTGTTTGTGTGTATGTGCATGCACATACATGTTTTTGTAAGTGTGTGCATGTGTGTGGGTAGGTGGAGAGGGTGTGTAGGGGTGTGTGTGTGTGTGTGCATGTGTGCACATTTGCTTGTGTATGTGTATGTGTATGTGTGCATGAACTTACATTTATGTGTGTGGGGTGTGCTTGTCCATGCATTCATGTGTTTGGGTGTGTGTGCATTTGGGTGCTTGCACTTATGTGTCATCATGTGTGTGTGTGTGTGTATGCATACATGCATATGAGTTAGTGAATTTTTGTACGCACGTGTGTGTACAGGCATATGTGTGTGCATGTGTGTCTATGTTACTGTGTGCAAGCAGTGTGTAAGTATGTCTGTATGTCACTACACGCATGTGCTTGTGTGCATGCATATATATGTGTGTTTGTGTGTGTGCATGTGTGCGGGTATGTGAGAGTGTGTGTATAAGAGAAACACATGTGTGTTAGAGTTTGTATGTTGGTGTGTTTGTGTACACATTTATAATTGTGTGTGCATGTATTTTTGTTAGTGCAAATAAGCACACATTTGTCTATGTTAATGTGTGTGTTTGTGTGAGTGTGCTTATGTATGTTTTGATTATGCATGTGTGTGTTCGCACGTGTGTGTGTGTGCTTGTATGCATGTGTGTAAATTTTTTTATGCACATCTATGTGAATATGTGCATTCACATGTGTACGTCTGTGTGCATATCAATGTTCTAGTGTATGTGCATACATGTGGGAGGGTATGTGCGTGTTTGTGTGCATACGTATCTTTGTATGTGTGTGTGTTTGTATGTGTGCATATGTTTATATACGTGTGTGCATAGACATGTGTATGTATGTACATATGTGTTTGTGTGTGCATGTATTGTGTGTGCAACTGTGCATGCTTGTGTGTGGGCTTATCTTTGTGTGCATGTGCATGTTGGTGTGTGCATGCACTTGTGCATGTGTAAATTTGTGCATCTGCATGCAAGTTTGTGTGTGTATGCACATGGGTATTTGTGAGTGTTTGTGCTAGTGCATGTGTATATATGTGTGTGTGTGTGTGCATTTATGCATACATCTACATGCATTGTTGTCTATTTGTATGATTGTGTGTGCATAAGTGTGTGTACATGCGGTTGTGTGTATTTGTGTGCATGTGTGTGTGTAGGTTTGTGTGGGTGGCTATGTGCATGCGAGTGTGTATGTGTGCTTGTTTGCATGCATGTGTGTGTGTATGTGTGTATACTTGTGTGTGTGGGTATGCACATATATAGTCGTGTCTATTCATTTGTGTGTTAATGTTTGTTTACGTGCAAGTGTATGTGTAAATGTGTCTACTCATGTGTTTGTGTGCACGTGCATGTGTTCATTCAAACATGTGTGAGTATGTGTGTCTGCATCATCTTTGTGCATGTTTGTTCATGCATACATTTAAGCATGTGAGTGTGTGCTTGTGCATTTCTTTGTGCATGTGTGAGAGCATTCGTTTGTATGTATTCGTGTGAGTGTGTGTGTGTGTGTGTATGTGTGTGTGTATGTGTATGTGTGTGTGCACATGTGTGTCATGTGTGTTGGAGTTCATGCATGTGTGTGTGCCTTTATTTGTGCGTGTGATTGCGTGTGACTATGTGCATGTGTATGTGCATAAGTGTGCATATACATGTGTTTTTTGAGCAACTGCATGTGTAATTGCATTTGTGTTTGGGTACACACATATGTGTGCTTGTACTTGTTTGTGTGTACGTGGGTTCATGTGTGTGTACATGTGTGTGCTTGGGTGCACTTATGTGTGTATACAAGTGTGTGCATGCATGTGGGTGCATGTGCCTAAGCATGTGTATGAGTATATGTGTGTGCATATGTAAGTGAGTGTGTGTATATGTGTGTGTGAGTGTGCATGTGCAAGTGCTTGGTTTGCATGTATGCCAATGTGTGTGCATGTGTGCATAAGTGTTTGTGTGTGTGGGTGTATTTTTATATGTGTTATTTAATTTGTGTGCATGCATGTGCATATTCATGTGTGTGTATGTGTGAATAGCTATGAGTGTGTTTGGGTTTATGTTCATGTGTGTTTACCTATGCAAGCACATGGGTGTTCATGTATGAAAATGTGTGTATTCATATCTGTGCATGTGTGTGTGTGTGTGTGTGTGGATGTGTGAGCATGCATTCATATGCATGTGTTTGTGATTGCATCTATGTGTGTGAGCATGTGTGTGTATGTGCATTTGGGTGTGTATATGCTTGCTTGCTTGTGTGTGTATTTGTGCATGTGTGCATGAGTATGTATGTGTGTGTTTGTGTGCTCATCTACTTGCATTCTTGTGTGCATGTGTGTGTTTGCAAGGGCATTTATGTGTGTGTGTGTGTATGTGTTGTGCATCCAGATGAGCACGTGCACATGTGAATGTATGTATGTTCATCTAAGCTTTTGTATGTGCTTGTGTATGTGCGCACGAATGTGTGTATGCATGTGTATGTGTGTGATTATGTGTGCATGGTTGTCTTTATGCATATTCATGTGTGTGCATTTCGATGTGTGTGTGTGTGAGTGCCTATGTTTGTGAGTGCATGTGTGTCAATGTGTGCTTTTATTTTCTTGTAAGTTTGTAAGCACCTGTGTGTGTCTACTTGTGTACACATGTGTGCATGCATATGTGTGTTTGTGTTCGTGTGTGTGAAGATGTGTTTGTGTGTATGCATGTTTGTGGGTGTGTGTATGTGTGTGAGTGTTTAAGTGTGTGCATATGTGTGTATGTATATGCATGTGTGTGTGCATACACACATATGTGTGTGTAGGGGTGCATGCATGCATAAGTGCCCATGGTGTGGATTTGTGTGAGCATGCACAAGTGTTTTTGTATGCACATAGTCATATGTGTTTGTGTGTGTAGGCCCATGCACATTTGTATCTTCTTGTGTGTATGTGCATTTGTGTCTGTCTGTATGCATGTGTGTGTGTACATGTGTTTATGTGTTTAGTTGTATATGTCTGTATGCATGTGTGTACATATGTGCATGTATACATTCGTGTTTGTGTGTTTGTCTACAAGTTTGTGTTTTGGTACATATGGGTTCATGCACTTGTGTATGTATGTCATTGTATGCATGCATGTGTGAGTATGTGTGCTTGTGAGTATGTGTGTATGCATGTGTGTGTGTAGATGTGCATGTGCTTGAGTGCATATTTTTGTTTGCTTGTGTATGTGAATGTGTAATGCATGTGCATGCACACATGTGTGAAAGTGTGATTTTGTATAGGTGTGCACATATGTACATGCACATGTGAGTGTGTGAGCATGTGGGCATGTTCATTTGTGTATATGCTCATGTATGTGAGCATGTATGTGTGTGCATGTGCGTGTGCATGATGTGTGTCTATTTGAGCATGGTTGTGTGTGTGTGTGCATGTGTGGTTGTGCATGTGCACATATGCATGTGCACGTGTAGGTTTTCATGTGTGTGTGTGTTTGCATATACATGTGCACGTGTGGGTCTTCATTGTTTGTGTGTGCATGAGAAAGTGTTTGCATGTGTCTTTATGTGTGTATGTGTGTTTGCATATCAGTGTGCATATTGGTGCATGTGTGTGTGCTCGTGTATGTCTGTGTGGGCATTTGTGTGTGTGCATGGGTATGTGTATGTGTGTGCATATTCTTGCATGTGATCTTGTGCGTGTTCAAGCATTCTTGTGTATGTTTATTTGTGCATGTATGTGTGTAGGTTATCTGTGTGTATGTGTGTGCATGTGTTTGTGTGAACATGCAACTATTCTTTTTCTTGTGTGTTTGAGTGTGTGTTCATGCATGTGTGCTTGTTTGGGTGCATGTGCATGTGCATGAGTGATTGCATGTGTGTACACATGTGCTTATGTGTTTGTGCACCTATGTGTGTTGTCTGTAGCCTCATGCATGTGTGCATATGCTTGTGAGAATGTGTATGAGTGAATTTGTGGGTGCATCTATCTACTTGTGTGTACATTAGCATTTTGTATGTACATGTGTGCATGCTTGTGTGTGTGCATGTGTGCTTATGTGTGTGCATGTGCTTCTTCATGTGTATGTGTGTATGCATATGAGCATGTGTTTATCAATGTACACGATTGTGTGCGAGTGTGTATTTGTATATGTGCATGCATGTCTATGCATGCATGTGTGTACATACCTTTGTGTTTGTGTATTTGTGTGTGTGTGTGTGTGTGTGTGTTTATATGTGTATTTGTGTGCATGTGCATGCATGAGCATGTGTTTCTATCAATGTGTATGTGTGCGTCTGTGCATGTGCATGGCTAGACATGCATGTTCATGTAGCTGTGTGTGCATTTTCATGTAGGAGTGCATGTGCGTCCTTGTGTTTGTGGTAGTGCATGTGTGGGTGCTTCTATGTTCAGGTGTTCTTATGTTTGTGTGTGTGTGTGTGGGTGGGTGCATGCATGTGGGAAAGCATTCGTGCATGTTTGCAAACATTTGTGTGCGAGTGCAAGTGTGCTTGTGTTTGTGGGTAGGTGGGCAAGTATGCATGTGTCTATGCAAGTGTGCGTGTGTGTGTGATTGTGTACATGCATGTGCGTGTGTTGTTCAAGCATGTTTGTCTATGTGTTCATGAATGTGTGTACGAACTTGTATGTGCTTGTGTGTGTATGAGTGAATGCATCATTGTGTGCATGTGTGTTCATTTGTTGTTTGTGCATGCGTGTGCAAGTATGCATGTGTGTATCTTTGGGCTGTGTGTGGGCATGTTGATGAATGTGCATGCATGTATGTGTGTTCAATGTGTGTGTACATGTCTTCATGTGTGAGTGTGCATGCATTTGTTGCATATGCACATATGTGAATGTGTGTGTGTATGTGCACACATGTGTGTGTGTGTCTATATGTGTGTGCACTTGTGCGGCTACGCGCATGAGAGTTTGTGCATGCATGCTTGTTGTGTGCAATGTTATGTGCTTCTCTACTTATGTTTGTGCATGCGTGCATCTATGTGCATTCATATATGTGTGTGTGTTTGTGTATTTACATGTGCATGTGCATCTATGTTTGTGAGCATAGTTGCATGTGTGTGTGTGTGCATGTGTGTGCATGTGCAAGTATACATATTCCTATGTGTGAGTGCATGAGTGTGTGTATTTTTGTATTATTGCTTATGAGTATGCATGTATTTATATGTGTGTGCATATGTCTATGTGTGTGTTCATGTGTTTTTGTGCATGTGTGTGTGCATTTGTAATTATGCATGCATCATTTCCATGAGTGTAAATGCATACACATGTGTGTGTTCATTTATGCATGCATGGATGCATATGCATGTGTGCATGTGCACTTGTGTGTTTATGTGTGTATGATTGTTTGTGTACTTGTGTGTATGTGAGTGTGTGTATGCATTTGTGAGCATATGCATGAGCTTGTGCATCTGTATGTGTATGCAAATGAGTGTGAGTATGCTTGTGTTTGTATGCATGTATTTGTGTGCATGTGCATGTGTGTTCATATATGTGCATATCTGTGTGTATGTGCATGCATGTGAGCAAATGTCTCTAAGCCTTTGCATGTGAGTGTGTGTGTTTGTGTGCTATTGCCTATGTATGAGCATGTGCTTATGCAATCGTGTGTTTATAAGTGCATGTGTTTGATTTGTATGTATGTATGCATGTTTGTGTACTTGCATGCACATATATTCTTTTCTGTGTGGGTATGTGCATGTGTGCAAGCATGCATGTGTGTGAGTGTATGCATACATGCACATGCACATACATGTGTACATATGTGTTTGTGTATATGTGGGTGTGCTTGCATGTGTGTGTACATGATTATATATTTGTGTAGATGTCTGAGTGTGAGTGTACTTGTGTATCTTTGCATGTGTGTATTTGTGCATTCACAGATGCATATACGTGTGTGTACGCATGCTGTGTGTGTGTTCCTATGTCTACGTGTAAGCATGTGTGTGTGCACTTGCATGCATATGAGTGTGGATGTATGTGCTTGTATGTGTGTTAATGTGTGTAAGAAATATGTGTCTATATGCATGCATATGCATATGAGTAAGCCTGCACATGTGTGCATATTTATATGTGTACATATGTGCATGAATTTGTGTGCATGCATGACTATGTATGTGTGCATGCATGTGCATGTGTGCGTGTGGGTGTTGAAGTGTTTCGTGCTAAGTAAATCCCACAAGAGGGGGAGGGGGGGGTAAATTGTGTATTTACAATTTTATGAATTTTGAAATTAAACTTAAAAACCTTTAAGCAAGAGTAAAGAGAGTTGAACACAGAAATTTTTAAGTGGTTCAACTCAAAACCGAGTGTACGTCCACCCCCAACTGGTGTTGGGAAAAATCCACTAAATGCACTGATTATAAGTGAGGTTTTTCGTACGGTTCACTTCAAACCTACTTGGGATTTTTACTACGGCTAATCCCAAGCCTACTTGAGTTTTTACTGGGCTCAACTAAAACCCGGGGCTTTAGCACTACTGCCGGGATGCCCTTGCCCCAAAACGAAAAGTACAACGATTGACAAAAAACTTAAGAGAAATAGGAGAAAAGAGGAGGCACACACAATCAATAAATTAGAGGGATAGAAATTGAGAAATAATTGAAAAACCTCTAATTCCAATAGTCTTCTTGCGGCTTTGCTTTTTGAGCTTGGATGCACTGTTTTTGCTTGAGTGCTCGAATTTTGAGATCTGAAATCTTTGGAAAATTTAGCAAAGGTTAAACTGAAAAATACATCAATTTTTCCTATTTATAGAGCTCAAATTTAAGCTTTAAAAACACCCCCAATGGCTCCAAAAATTAATTAGCTGTTTGGGCAACGGACGGAAATCAGCCACCGTCAGATCCAGGCCCAAAAACGAATGGCACAGATTGATTTACGCATTTTACCGTTCGGGCTTAATCCAGAGCATTGGATCCGGGCGCGTAATCGAACGGCACAGATTAAATATCACAATTACCGTTTATGCGATTTAATCCCGTGCGTAGGATCTGGGCGCAAAGATGAACGACATAGATTTTACCTTACCGGATGAATCCTGTGCGTTGGATCCGGGCGGGCTTGATCTGAGCCATTGGATCCCACGAAGGCTGAAACTGGGATTTTTAGTCCCACATTGCGTATGCGGAAGTTTTGGAGCGCTATATAAGAAATCCACCGTGTTTACATTGCGAGCCTCTTTGGGGTTGGCTCCCCCCTTCCTTGACCAAGACTTGATCACCTGGTTCGGGTTGCCTTAACCAAGCATTGTTCATTGACTGTTGACCACGCTGCAGTTTGACCTAGCCGAGCTCCTCTCGGCGGGCTTGGCTTAGCCAGGCACTGTTGATTTGACCGTTGACGAGGGCGAGCCGAGCTCCTCTCGGCGGGCTTTGGGTGGGCTTGGCTCGGCCTTCTCAGGTCAACCAAAATTTTATTTTTAAATGAAATTTTTAATTTCTAAAAGACTTGGACGGGCTGTTTTCACACCGAGTCTACCCTCCCATTTCTACAGTGCATTTTCCCTAGACTTCAACTGTTTTAGGGTATTTTTGACGAATTTTTGTGCCAAAAATTTTAATATAAGTGCATAAAGATAATTTTATATTCTTATAGTATTATAAGTTATTTAAATAGCTATGAAAAGAAATTCATGAAAAACAATTCCAAAGTAATATTAAAAAATCAAATACCAATGTCTATACATTTTGTCAAATATGCTTGGCCCAAAAATCAAAATTCAGCATTAAATAACTTTATAATATTTTTAAATATTAATACTACTAGTGTGCCTCATAATCTCAAAGTTTAGACATATCAAATTCAAGAGAAATAAAAAGAAATTCAATTATAAAAAATCTTGTGCATGTCTCAAATTTCCTTGAAGTATGCCATGACATCAAGGCCCTTAGAGACCATTATTTTAGACATCTAAAATACATGGCTTGATTTAATTAATTAGTAACAATTTTACTTAAAATCAAGCCCAAATAAAATATACACATTTATGCTTGACTCATCAAACACAAGGGTGTAACAGGTGCATGTGACTATGGGGGGTGTATGTGTTTATATGTGTATATATATGTAGGCATGTCTATCCATGTGCATATATATGTTCAAATCTGTTTGTTTATGTTCATATGAGTGCTTGTTAGAGTGTTTCTATGTGTGTTATGTGTGTATGTCTAGGTGCGTGTGTGTTTGTGTGCTTGAGTGTGTCGGTGTGTATGAGAGAGAATGTGTACCTGTCTGTGTGTGCATGCGTATAACAGTGTGTGTGTAAGCATTCATATCTGTGTGTTTGCATGTGTTTATGTTCTTGTGCATATGTATGTGTGTGACTATCTATCTATGTCTAAATGTATGTGTGTGTAGGAATTTGTGCATGTCTGTTTTTGTGTGTTTGTGTGTATGCATCTTTGTGTTTGTGCATATGTATGTCCATGTATGTGTATGTTTGTGTATGTGTGTTCGTACATTTATATGTGTTTGTGAGCATTTGCACGTGTGTTATTTTGAGCATGTGTGTGTGTATGCGAATGGATGTATGTTTGTATATGGTGCGTGTGTTGAAGCTTGCTTGCATAAATGTGCATGTGTATGCCTATTTGTGTGCATGAATGCCTGTGTGTGCTTGTGTGAATGTGATTGTTTATTTATCTGCATGTGTTTGTGTATGTTTGCTTAAGCTTGTGCATGTCTTTGTGAGATAAGTATTTGTTGCTAAAATCCTAAAATGATTATTTGGTTCTTATACAAGTTTATATTGATGACAATTTTTGAAAGCATAATTAAAAATGTGTAAGGAACCTACTAACTTAATCATAATGGTGTTTGATATAAGTATAATATGTAAAATAAATTTTTTACTTTGCATAACAAATTATGTAACTAAAAGATGAGATTTTTATTTTAGAAAATGAGTATTTAAAATATTTATTCAAAAAATTTGGGTACGAAAATTTGAAACATAAGGAGATTCTAATGAATTAATTAGTCCATTTAAATTTATAAGAAATTAGGAAATATATTAATAAAAACTTTTTATGAACAACATGTTAGACCTTTACTATATCTTATAGTTAATAGATCAAACATTTTATTTTGTGTTCGCTATTGTGTAAGATTTCAATAAAATCCTAAGAAAATCCACCAAAAGGTGATTAAATTAACATTCAAAAATATAGAAAGTACAATGAGCATAAGTTTATAGCATCCTAAAAAAGTTCATTCATCACATCTCAGAGGTTTCCTAGATTCAAACTTTATAAGCTACAGTGTAGTTAAGAAAAATAACTTAGGTACATTTGAATTACCAAGAAATATTTTAATTTGATGGTCAAGAAAGAAGAAAAGCTTGCATAGCCACATTGACCACGAAAGTCAAGGACGTAGTGATTGAAAGCTGTGTTGGTCGAGTGTTAAGCTTGAGACAACAACTTCTAGAATATGGTTTAGATCTCTCACATATTTCCAATAGAATTGATAATACTAGTGCCTTGGCTTTATCAAAGAACCAAGTTCATCATTCTAGGAGCAAACACTTAGTGTAAGACATCACTTAATGAGAGTCCAAGTTGTTAAAGGCTTAATAAAATTTGCATATGTTTCTACTAAATATGAATTGGTAGACAATTTACAAAATTCCCTCCAACTGATCAATTTCAATTCATAAGATAATAATTAGGTGTAACACAAATTGTATAAATTATACCTCTTTTTCAAAAGTATTAAAGATGGAGAATAACCATGGTTTAAATAAGTCAATAAGAACATATATTATGGGATAGTATGAATTAAGTTGGAGCACCAACCTTTCTTTTGTAGTGCCACTTATCATAATAATATATTTTATTACTTATTTTGTTATCTAAATATTTATGACTTGTAATAAAGAAAGGGAGAGATTGTTATCACCTTTGTGTTTGATGAGTCAAGCCAGAAATATTTCCATTTTATTCTAATAAGCCTGTTTAGTGTGGATTAGTTTTTGCTTTAATGATCAAACCTAACACCTTTTAAGATGATGAATTTATGGTCTCCAAAATACCTTAAAGTATTTAGTAAGCTTAAATGATTAAAGACATACGCATCATCTTTGAAAATGATTACTTTTTTATTATAAAATAGATATTAACCTATGATTGTAAGCTACATCTTCATTAATCTTAATTTCACATCCTAATTTAGCCATTTAACTTATTCATACTTCTCTAAATTTAAAAAATTTATTGATTTAATTTTTTCTCCAATCTACTTTTCAAATCAAATCCAAGTAATGCATCTTTGCCAAATTTCATGTTAATTACATTTAGTGAACTAAAAAATTTATTATTTTAAAGTTTCATATTTTAAAAAAAAATTAATCTGCAACCTAAGTTGGCCAATTGCAAAACACTTCAGTTGACCAAGACCAACTTGGCCTGGTAGCATCAATTTAGAAGAACATGCTACAACAACCAAGAAAATTATTTAGGGTTAAACCTAAACAAAATTGGTCTATGATAGAGAATTGAATGTTAATAAACTTTAAGTTTTTATGTGAATGGGGGTCTTGTTGGACCCATCACTAAGATATGACCTATAAGCATGTGAGTGACCTATAACCCCAATTTGTTAAGCATTATACACCCATGATGGGTATTATAAAGAGAGAACTACTTTTCTTTTCAATAATATGGGACTAACATTTCTCTAACAACTCAATGCTAAAAGTGTGCTCCATTTCTAGCCATTCGATCTTTCATTGAATGATAAATGTTTCATGACTATAAGCAGTTCATCCTAGATCAAAAATGAATGGCCATTTCATGTTTGACTTCATTAAAATTTTTAATTATTTTAGCATTTTGAAATAGTCTATCCTTGAGTAAAATGACTTATCTTTCTCCATGTTTGAGTCCTATAAATGAGATTTTCCCAAGTTTTCCATTGATTAATCAGAGGATTTAAATATCATTCTACTGGATCAGTTCACTCTGATCTAATCCACCTTGGTCTAACCATCCAAAACTCATCCATCTTTACAGTTTTTTATCACAGGGTTTAGAAGCTCTCAAATCAAAGCCAATGGAACTAGTTAATCCCACTTAATGATTAATTTCCTAGCCATTAATTGAGCCATTAGATTAGTAATTTTAGAAAAATATTTTGTGATGTTTGGAGGTAGTTTTTTAATTAACGTTTTCTTAACTTTTGGATAGTAATGATAAATTTTTTTTCTATTTAAATCTGACCATTTATTAATGAAATGACTAATAAATGTGAAACAAAATCTCAAAAATGTTAACAAAACATGCACATTTTCTACACAAAAATTAATTACTAATACCTAAGGTTTTTATCATCAAACAAAACATCTTAATTAAGGGTAAAAAATATAATACATTAACCATGCAGTACACCTTGAAATGATCATGAAACTACCAAATATCATTTGACAATGACATTGTCTCCATTCTACAATATTTTAAGTTGATTCCATTGATTTATGAAACCATTTGTTCTCCACTTACAATAATAAGTCTCATCTTTCTTATAGGCACTTCTATAATTATCTAATTTGTCATCCTTTTCCAATCCTTTACAAACATTTTCTTTTTTACTCCTACCTATAGTATCATTGTTATCAATTGACTTCCTTTTGATATTCTACTCTTGTAGTACATAAATTGTTTTATTAGATAACACTTGCAAAAAAAACTTTACAAATATTTGTATTTCTTGCACATTATATTGCAAATGACATCCAAAATTCCTTTGACTAATTTCATAGAAAACAACTGTATGAGCCAATTATATAAGAAGAAAATTCATATGATTCTACTTTACCACTTTTATTATTTTTCTTTAAAAATTCTCTTGGAATTAAATTATTGTTATTTTTAATATGTTTTGGTTGTTTTTTCATAACATGTTCTATTCCAATTCATGTAGAATTATTATTTTAGGTTTCTTTTCATTTTTTCTTTGATATTTGACTTCCTCTACTTATTGTTTGTTCTTTCAAGTAATAGTTCTTTTGATCTTATGCAAAGTTATACATATGAAAATTTCATTTTATGACATTCGAAATAAATTTTGAAATGAACATACAGGATTTTGACTATTTTTAAGCATCCCTCCATATAAGAATTAAATGAAACAAATTCAAAAAGGTTGTGATGCCTCCAAAGTGTTGTTCATCTACTTTCCAAGTGCTTACTAGTTAGTAACATGTCCACGAGATGCTCTTTTTCCTTATTTTCTTGATTTCTCTTGTAAAGAATGCCATTGTCATTTCCTTATGAAATAATTTAGGATGCACCACCATGTTGCTTTCATCACCTTTATGTATAAAAGTGCCATTAGGAAGAAGTTTAATTAGAACTGAAAGAAAAAGTACATGATGAACTATGCCAACGATAATGGTAACTATCTTGTAAGTCATAGAACAATTTATTTCAATGATCAATGAAGGCACAAGATGTCTTCTCTTTAGTTAATATTTCTTCCCATGCATTGTAATGTATTTCATGGGACATACCTTTAAAATTTCATGATCCTCCTCCTAAAAGCCCACTTTCTTAGCTTTCTCATCATAACTTTTGTGAAGTAAATTGATTCTTTTTGAATTCATGTTTTGATTATTTAGATTTTCTTAATAGAATATAAAATTATATCTATATCAATTAGAGTACTGTTAGTTTGTTCATACCAGTATAATAATAATTAACATATCTTATTATACAATACTATGTATGTTGTCATCTATATGCTAGACTAATAATTATT
This sequence comes from Vanilla planifolia, assembly GCA_023846275.1. Classification (NCBI taxonomy): domain Eukaryota; kingdom Viridiplantae; phylum Streptophyta; class Magnoliopsida; order Asparagales; family Orchidaceae; genus Vanilla; species Vanilla planifolia. The sequence continues at coordinate 580,821 of JAIUJO010000100.1, forward strand.
GTTAGAGGAATATTAATTAAAAGTGAAATACTTATTCTAGTTTTCTTAAAACATCATTTTCATAATCCTCGTATATTCTCGAGTCTTTTAAATATTCTCTTTCATTGACTTTACTTTGAGTCTTGAATGTTGTATTAGACATTAGTTGAGTATCACATAGATCAAGAAACCTTTTACAAAGGTATGATATAAGGTTGGAATCATTATGTAATATATTATTTTTTTCTATACCACATAAGTCATACTATTAGTCAACCTATATTTGACTTGTTTTTTTGTCAAAATAATTTCCTTAATAAGTAAAATATGAATTTTAAGTGGTTGAGAACCTCATTTTCAAACCTACAAATATTTTGGTTTTAGTTTTCCACAAATCATCATTACTATGAAAATGCCACAATGATTAAAAGTGAAGTTTCTTCAACTTGCTATTGATATAGCATATATCTCTCAATTATCTATCTAAATATTTATTTAAACTTCCTTTATGTTATATAGCATAAGCTTTTGCACTCCTTAAAGAATTGGTATCTACTTTTACTTTTTTCTTCGTGATATGTGATCTCCAAACCATAATTCTTGAATAATTCAAGAAATTCTATTTATCTTATTGTCTAAATGTATTTTTCATCAAATGAATTATGAGACATTGCATGCTCTATGAATAATAAGAAGCACAACAATGAAATCTTTCATTTTTGTATTGAAATGTTATTTCAATATGTAAGATAAGAATTGGAGATTAGAAACCAAGTTAATGGATGTTATTTCCTTATGATTTTTCACAAATAAATAGACCTATAACACCATTTAACAAAGGAACCTTAGTTGTGAAGGAATCTACTCATGTGGATTTTGATGGAATTATGCATCAAAATAAAATGGTAGATTTGGAACACACGGAAGATTTTAGAAAAATAAAATTAGCAAACAAAGAAAAAAGAAAAAAATATAGTAGCATAGCTATCAATGTATATTTGGCTTATTATTTTGTTAAAAAGGTGATCATAATTGGAAAAATGTGTATTTTTTTTGTAGGTAATGTTATTCTCATTTAGTTTAAATCAAACTTTCTACCTACAAATTTTTTTTTAATCTTACAAATACTATGATGCTAGTTTTGGAGAACAATATTTGGTTATCAATATGTCACAACTTCCAATATAATAATGTTCATTTGATTTCTCATAGAAATCATATTTTTCCCTCAATTTCCTATCTAAATATTTAATTAGGCTTCTTTAATGTTATGTATTGAACAATGTGCTCTCCACTTAAACATTGGTAGCTTCTATTACTTTTCTCTTAGAGATATAGGCTCTCCAAACCATAACACCTTAATAATTGATGACGTTCTATTTATCTCAATGTCTCGATAGATTTATTAGCAAACAATTATAAATATGATACTGTATTACTTCAGAATAACAAGATGCCTAAAAATTAAAACATGAGCATTTTTGCATAGAAATGTTACATCATAATGTAGACTAGAAATTGTTGATTAAAAAAAATTAATGAGGCTATCTGTTTATGATTTTCTTCAAATAGATAGACCTATAAGTAATTTATTATGGAAACATTTATTGTAATAGAATATGTTGAAGTTGTTAGAATGAATGCTTTTGTTATTATTAGGTAAGATATGTCACCACAATATGGTCATAAAAAATGGGTATTAAAAGTTGAAAAAAAATTAACCATGTGGTTATCATTCAAAACATGGAAAGGCTGGTGGCAATGGGCAATAATCAAGTGAGATGACTAAACTTTAAAGGGATACTTGAAGAAAACATATAGTAGTGGGCAACATGGTCATTGTTAGCCTTTTCTTATTACAAGGAATTTTAAGTAATAAAAATCAATATTAAAAGCAAATTCAAAAATGTTTTTGTTTAGGTGGTAGTGTATGTAGAATAATTGGATTCTTATCAACATTATCCTCATCGAAATCATGTGTAAAAGCCAATTAAATACTTATGCAATTTGCAACGACAGCAATGATCCTGGTATTGATAAACTAAGTAGATTTCTACTCAAACATTAATTTAGCATGGGAATGTAGATTGAAATTTTTTCATCAAGAACAACACTAATGAACTTCTTCTAGTCAAAGGTTATGTAGATGATATCAATTTTGGATAAGCCAACATGGCCTTTGTGAATCACTAATACGCTTATAGATGTAGGATTTGAGATTAATATAAAGGGTTAAGAGACCCATTTTCTCATATTGAAAGTTAAACAATATAAGAATGGAATCATGGTATCTTAAATAAATTATATAAATGAGATCTTAAAATGCTTAATCTTGAGAACCTAAATACCATTTCTACTTTCAAGGGTCACCAACAAAGTACTAAATAAAGGCAAGGATGGAAAACAAATAGATTCAAGGTATATGAAGGGATGATATGTTCTTTAATTAACAATAAAAAGACATAAGAAAGGTTTTAGTGTGGGACTTTTTCAATCTATTTTTTATTAGGAACCTATAGAAAGATTCATTTGGTAATTACTTGGCACAAAGGTGTGAGTGTTTTCATATCGCAAATTTGAGTTATGTCATTATTTCATAAGTAAAGCCACAAAGAATATGTTGGTTCACGAGTACATAAGAAAAGCATTATAAGTATTTAATCATTTTTTGGACACATCTTAAACTCATGATCTGTTAGAAAAACATAGATTGTTGAGATGTTAGTTAGATTCACTTAGAGTTAACTTAAGTGGATAAATTTTAAAAAGTTCTATAGATTTGTATTTGTGTTAATGAAATTAAAAACATCACATTTGAACTTATCATTGATGAAATGTAAAGATGAAGTATTGAATAATAAGATGGATATTTAAAGTGATAGAATTTTCATGACCAAAATGCCAAGCACTTAGCAAAACTTTGTTCTTTCAAAATAGAATATAAATGTTGCCATATAAATCCATCACACAATGTATTGTGTACGTAACTTCCATATGTAATGGCAATATGATATGTTTGAGTTTCGTTAACTTCAATGGCTTCACAAAAGTTCATTGAAGTGGGACTAAAAAGTGTACTAGTTTTGATATTTGTAAAGTTAATTAGTATAATCCCAAGTAAACAGCGAAGTGCTCATTAATAGAAATTATAGCTTCTTAAAAAAAATTAATGTTAAACATATTGAGAGATTGCCCATAATAATAAATTAGAATTTGGAAGTGGATTAACTAATTTAATACATACCTGTGTAACATGGATCATTTCATGATTTAATTAATAAAAACCCATGTAACTATGGTACAATTTGAGATGCTAATGTTTATAATATTAAATGTAATGTCTCATAGATTTTAATGTTGATATGTTTTCATAAGAAAAATCTTAAAAAGATAAATATTTTTCAATTTAATTTTTCATAAAATAGAATCTAATCTTCTAAATAATATACCTATTATAAAAATAGTAGTTCACAAGTGGCATAAAAACTATATCAAAATATAGTAAAATTCCAATGATAACATTTTCCAAAACTTTCTTTCAAAAAAGAAATAGTAGTCACAAAAAAGGATTTAACATATTTAGAAGTGGTCAAGATGCAATTGCTTTACTATGTTAGTTATTAATTTGGAGGTAAGGAGACAAGTCACCTAAAAATTTTACTCTTATGGGAGCAATTTGTCCAATACGAAGCATAATAGTGTTGACATATACATGATACCGAGGTCTTGTTTGGAGTTTTTGAAACATTATTGCTCAAGAATAATTTCAATTAAATCAAATATCAAATACGGTAACATCATGCCTTCATTTAGAATACAATAATGTGAAGCCACAATGTGGGTTGTAGGAAAATGTTGAAAATGAGGGAAGGAATGTAAAATGCAAAAATGTGACAAGTAGGGATTTTGAAACATATTGATTATTTCAATGACCCTCTAAGCCATTTACAATTTCAACTTAAATAGAAGAAGTTAAGATGCAATTAGTTTGCTATGTTAATTAGACGTAAAGGAGACAAGTTACTCGAAACTTTTACTCTTATGGTTGTAACTTAGCCAATATGAAGCATAATAATGTGGACATGTACATGATAGTGATTTTGAATAGTAATGATTATTTCAATAACTAGTGATTTTGAAATTGTCAAATATAGCAATGCAACTAGTGATTTTGAATCGTAATGATTATTTCAATAACTCACAATAAACTTTGATAAAAAAACAGTTAACCTTTTGATAAGATTTTTAATGATATTTTTATCCACTAGTTACGCAATTTGAATTTAGTTGTTTTGCATGAAATTAAATTATAATCTATTTTTATCCACTAGTTATTTAGTAGTTTAGTTAGTTTTTTTTTAATTTAGGTTTAAAATTACATTCTATTTAAAACCCAATGATTGACTAAATAGAAGGTTCTTTTTTAAAAAATGACATTATATTTCTAGAAATATTCTTTTATTTATGTGAAACAGTGCACAATCTTAGCTTGCTACCCAGATATTTTAGAAGATTATATAATATATAAATTATGATTTTAATTTTTCTCCACCATGGCTGTCATCCTTTTCGTTATTATCTTTCATCAAAAATCTTATTATAGAAGTTCCTTTTACCTATACAACATTAATTACGTTTGGCCATGTCTTTAGTTGCTTAATTCTTAAACTTAAAAAATCATTAGGAATTATATTGGCTTTTGATTGGCTACCTCACAAAATGGATCAAGTTATGAAATTAAGTGCAATGATAATCCCCACTATGGCCATCATATCACTAACAGTGCATAAGTAGTTGGCATTAAATACTACATTACTCACGATAACCTTTCAAGAAAGAAACAAGGTTTTAGTAACCTAAGCCACATCTTTGTTCATTAATTATTTGTCTCATTTTTAAACAGCTAGAAATAATTTTTATTCATTTCATTGACATTCCTTTATAAAATGCTAAATATTTTTTGGCATACTTCACTTTTTTTACTCATCTAATAAATGCATTGTATATTGCCTTATAAGCTATTCAATTTTTCTTCTAACTAATTAGAAGGTCATGTAAAATAGAAGTTGTTGATCTCATAAACCAAAACGGATAGATATTCATTCTTATTATTGAAGTGGGTAAGCTTTGTGTATGCGATTGCAATACATTGATATGAAATACTTGTTACACTGTTCCAAATTTTTATATGTCTAATTTGCATATCCACATCATTGAAAATGTATGTTTGTATTCAAAGATGCCAATAACATTACTCCAATATAAATAAAGATTCGGTTTGCTTAGTATAAGAGTTGAGATGCCTTTCATATGCTTATATTTGAATATTCTTTCTTTGTATTCTACTTGCTAAATAAGTTTTCATAATACAATTATGTCATAAGATCAAGAGTATTTGTGATGACCAAGATTAAATGGGTGACAATATAATCAACTTAGATCATATTGGACCATTGTTTGCAAATCTTTGTGAACCACAAAACTTGTATGAGCTTTGACATATAGTATGTTATGATCATAGCCAAGTTTTCCATACACAATGTTATGATTTGAAGTAGTGCTAAGTCATAATAACATTATTTTTTGATGGTGCTTACATTGTTGTATACTTTCTTTATCCAGTAGTCCTTAAATTTGTATTGAGAAAATCATGCACTAAGATTAATATTTCCCCCCACGAACTATTATTCAACTATTTTTATGTTATGTTTTTTTATTCACATCAATAGAAACTCTAAGAAGTAGAAGCACTTATTTTACAAAAATAATATTTGTATTATACAAAAAAGGTAGAAACCTTGAATATCTTAATTCTAACCCCATGTAATATGATAATTACTTCATATTACAAATGTCATGTGTTCTATGATGACAAAATATATCAAAGTTAAAATTTCTCCATATTAATAATAGGTTTGTATTTATCTAGAATTGATGTTCCTCCCCTATATGATTTGAATTTTTTAATGTTGTTTTCTTAGCAAGAGCATGCACACATTATTATTTTGTTGGCATAATAAGCTCCACTTTATGTTTAGCAAACTAGTTTCTGTATTTGCATCATTCAATTGGCTAACACATATTCTATATTTTCTATGATGGAATAGATTCAATAACACACTACAATCCAGCAAGATGTATAAATTGTTAATTTCCAATTGGTTTCATAACTAAAGGCTTTTAGTTATGGCCAATACCTTAACTTTAGGTGTTATTTGATTTATTTAAATAATAAAAAAATCTAAACACATATCCACTAAATTGTTCCAAAACATTTGAGCTACAATAACACTACAACTGATACATAACTTCCCACCAACGATGTTTAGATACATCGAGATCTAAAGTTGAAGAACCAACAAATCACTTCCATTATCATATCTTAAGTTCTTACCAATTAATATATGATTCCCAAAGAGATTTCTTTTGACATATTCCTACAAAGTTTTAATGATTAGAAAAAATCATATTATGAATCAACAATTCTCTTTAATATTACATATAACATAATACAAAAACTTGAATTAATTGCCCAAAGTTCCTTGCCATGCTGTTAAACTTTTTCTATGTTATAAATTTTGTTTTTTTCAACCACTACAACTATTGTTGTGTTATCATCAAGGCTAGCTAATCGTTACAAGGTCAAGGTCTTGGGGGTAATTAGTCATTTATGAAGTAGTTGCAAGGATTTCTAGTTTGCCAACTATAAGGTAAATGTTGCTAGTTTAGTATATGGCTAGATTGGTCAACTATGGTTTAACAAACAAGTTTGCATTCATGGAAGAAACAATTGAATGATCATGTGCTTTATTTATTTATTTTTTTATTTTTTAATTATTATTTATTCAATAATGGTATTTTACAAATGTAAGGATTTCAAATGATTAATAATTGTTAGAGAAAATCATTTATGCTAATAAATAAAAAACATCCCTTGCTCTTATAGCAAGTGTAGTCCTTTCAAATATTGTCATATGGGTTTTGTAAAATGTAGTTCTTAATTCAAGCTCATTGTCTTGTATTTTTCATGATAAGTTGTTTACAATATCTATTAAAATTGTTGATTTTCCTCCTTTATTTCTTTGGAAACATTATGCACTATGAAAAAAATGCATTTGAAGTTTTTGTTGAAATGTAAATTATAATTTATCACATTTCTTCGTCCATTCTAGCATTATTCTTTAGAGTAAGCAACAAAAGACACGTACAATTGGTCAGCTTAATGTAAGAGGACAAAACATTTACACTTTTTTTAGTCTCATAACATTGGCATAAAAGTCTACAACTTTTCTTCTTGTTATGATGAAATGCAAGATTTGTGTAAGTTATTTGAAGATAAATTGTCTCAAAAAATAATTTAATACTAGAAAGAGAAGAAGAAGCAAAAGAAATGGGAAAGTAAAGTAACACAATGTATTCTCTCACCACATTTGTGAATCAAAGGTTAAAAGTTTGACTCTGATATGTTGATGATATCTCACTTTTTGTATAACATATTCATGAGTTATAAGAGGTGTGAAATGTTGTGAGCTATTAATCACACTAAGAGGCTAAATAGTTAGAAATCTATTTTCTAAATGATTTTTAAAATAATCATGTTTATTGTGAAAAATTTTATTTGTAAGTAATTCTTGCATTGATGTTTTCAGTTGATAGAATATTTGATTAACAAAAGAAAATGTAGATGTTAAGAAAAATTTATTCACTTAGTTATTTTGCAAAAAGTACTTATTAAATTAAATAAAACTTTTGTAAATATCTCTTAACATGTTTCTTCATGAACACAAGCTATTTAGATGTTAATTTGAGTGAACATTGTATGACTATTAACTCTCCATCTCATTTGTGTATGGCTTCTACCCATTCTTTCAAATGAATTTCAATCAATCACCTAGGTGGTTGGAAAACAATGAAGCACCTACCAATTCATTGTTTTAGTTCTTCACTTAATAACATCAATGACTAGGCCCTTTGAAGGTAGATGTTGCTGCTTTGAATCTCACACACTAAAATTTGTTGAGTATGTAATGATGTGGAGTTAGGTAAAGAATTGCCAAACCAAATTACAATTTCTACTAAAGTAGTTTCAAAAAACTATTTTTGTTAGAAAATCTAGTATGATAACTCACCTAAATTTCACAAAGGAGGACATAAACATAAGCATGTGCTAGCTCAAGGCAAACATTAAAAATAATTAGATAACTCTAAGGAACAACTTGTTGTTTTAAGGAATGGGGTCATGTAATAAATCGATAAAACATCAATAAAAATGTCAACAAAAATAACGGGCAACAGGAAAAGCTAAAAACACCAAAACTCTTGGTTAAGTTGTTAACTATTTGGCTAAGAATCTGTTATGGGTGTTCTGGCTTAGATCTTAACAAAAATAAAAGTAGTTGAGCACATCCCTAATGCTAATGAAAAGGAAATGATATATACAATGGAGTGCAATTGTCTAGAAGGCTAATTATTTGATGGTTATAGCTCCTTTAAAAATTCTAAATATTTAGAAGGACAATCATTAATGTTTTAATACAAAGAGTTCATTGGATAAAATTTAGTACTAATATGATATAGTAGATCTTAAAATTTTTAGTGAAGAACTTTATGAAAACAAGCAAACTCTATGTTTAAAATTTAAACTATGGAGGATTTTAATCCATTGAAGTGTCAAAGGATAAGAAAAAAATTGTAAAACATTTTGCAAAAATTCATTAACCCAAAAAAAAATTAGAGGATGCTTTCAACTATCCAAATTGTAGATAATACTAATCTTGATGAATAATTTCCTATTTTCAAATATTTAGAGTGCTACTAAAAATGGTATAGCGATGTGGTTAATCAATCTATTAAAATATATATAGTTTGATAAGTTCCCTATCGAAATTGTCTTATACGGATAAGACAAAAAAAATTGACATTAAACTCAATTTTTAGCATTATTATTACAATATATCAAACAAGATATAGTTTCTTTGCAATGACTTCAACTATAATGTTTACATTAATGAGGAGTAGTTCATCCATATCAATATCAAGCATCAAGCTTACGTTTTTGAAGCAAGATACACATTAACCTTTGATAAAAGCATGACATCTAAAAGAAGCTTATTTTGGGCATGCCATTTCACATTGTCAACAATACTACAAATCCATGGATTGTGGGTAGGGATTTTAACAAAATCACACCTTCATATGATTACAATAGACCATGTACTCCTAAACTAAAATCAATGTAAAGGTTTGTTGATTTCATAATTGTATGTCATCTCATATAGTAGTGATTTTCTTAGTTATACCTTTATATAGAGAAGAAGAAGAAATAGAATATGGGTTTGGAGAATATTAGATAGTTTCCTGGTTAATGAGAATATTAGGTAACTACTTTCAACTTTTGTAATTCATCACCTTGTTAGAACTAGATCAAGTCATATGCCTCTTCCCTTAAATCTCATCAAAATTAATCCTTCATCTCCCAAACAATTTAAATGTCCTAACATGTTTTTTAACCGCCGTACATTTGCATCGACAAAGGACAATAACTGGAAATGTTCTTTAAACTTCTTTGGGAAGAAAATGTGCCTCAAAGATTGAAAGAATCAACATTTGCAAATCTCTTTGATCTTATTAAATTAGCTAACAAAGAGTTGAATGACAAATAAGTAATTTTTCAAGGAAAACCACAGGACGATTAGTTTAACGTGTTGTATCTTTCTAATTCTTGTTATTCACAAGATTTTGAAAGAGTTAAATTTTATTGGAAATAGAAAGAAGGAATTATGTGGCTAATAGAGGAAGAATAGAATACAATATTCTCTTGTATAATAGTGACAAAGAGAAGAAGCGAACAAAGAGGAAAAAATAACGACAATTATAATCAACCACTTTCAAAATCTTTTTAGGTCTTCTTAAGTAATTGAAGGTCAAAATATGTTTAACTACATCCTTTCCTTTTTAACAAAAGCAAACAAACAATAAAATAGTGCAATACCAAGGACAAAATAAAGAGATAACTTTTAATACAAATTAAGATAGCACCCTTGGCCCAGATGATTTTAATTGAAAATTCTTCACTAATTATTTTGATTTAATCTGAAATGTTTTCTTGAGCTCAGCTAACAACTTTTGATAAGATCTCTAATTCTTTAGACCAAATATTCTTCAAAGCATCTTGAAAATTTCATCCTCAAAGCTCATTGATGATTAAATATAACAAATTTTTTATTGACTAATTTCCCTAATTTTTTTGTAAATGAATAGATATTGTACTGAACATATTATCAGTTCAACAATCAGTATATTCTAGTAACAATAAAAATAAAATGGTAATTTTATTTGCACATTGAATTTGAGGAATGTGAATGACATCTTATCATTAAAATTGCTTTGTAAGACACACTCCATGTACAATGCTAATAAAAAACTTATAAAGGTGCTCTCCAATTGAATTTGAATGCATAGATATCAACAATTATTAGTGTATCACCAAGTAATTTTTTCAACCTTAAAATTGTCTTAAATAGGGTAATCCTCTATCTTCCACTCTTTTCATCTTATTCAAAGACTATTTCTGTTGACACGTTGCTTCTAGGCCTGCTTATCCCAAGCACTTTGAACTATGCGAACTTGGCATTTGGCTTAAATTTTTTTAATTAAGAAAATTTCATAGAATTAGTTTTTTAGTTTACCCAAAGTTTAATCACTAATATAAAATTTTGGAAAGATCTATTAGATGGATTTAGTTAAAAAAAGAACTGATAAAAAAATGAAATTTTATTATTTTCTTAAATCATGAAAATCTTGATTAAATTAGAAACTTAAATTAGGATTTCAAACTAATTGAAGATGTGCATTATAACCAATAATCTGGTGTTCTATTTTATAGTGAAAACAATCTTTACAAATTTGATACATATTTCTTGAATCCTTGAATTTTATTCAATACTCCAAAGTACTTTGAATATAATTGATTCAATATCTTCAAAGATACATGATTTGCCTTTAATATTAAATTTGATCACACTAATCAAACAAATTAGTACAAAATAGTAAGCATTTAAAGCTTTACTCATCAAACTCTAAGGTAACAAAATAAAATATGACTAGATGCATTCTTTGGATCAAGAAAATGATACCAAAACTCTTCTAACAATTTTGGTTCAGCATATAATCAAGATTTAATTGAGTATGAACGTATTAGCCATAAGGAAACAAATTTAATGTACCAAGGGTACGTAAGTCCAAGAAATACATTTATTGCATAATGTAAGAAAACTCATATAACACCATAATGATCCATCAACAATGCAATGATGGGAAGAAAACTCATATCTATTAAATGTGACTATAATTTTAATCATTGGAGTTATTTTGACAACTGATTGTTTAATTATCTGATAAGATAATCTTATTCACATCCACCTTTAAAAACATAATTAGGTCTTTCACTCAATTGCATAACTTTGTAAATCTAAATATAATAGTGATAAAGCTGACTTTCAATTTTTATTTTATATGTAAAATGACTTAGTAATTGTTTGATTGTCATATTCTTTCAAAAATAACTTCTATTTATATGAATTGAAGGAATACATGAAAATCATAACATTCCAACGACTAAATTCTATCCTTAAATAAATTAATAAGTATTAAATTATAATTTCATATAATAAGTGCCTAACCAATCTATTCCTTTTAAATATCTCAATTGATCTTACTTATACAAGTACATTGTGATATAGAATTAGACAAATCTACTCAACATAAATTCTTAACTCTCAAGAAAATGTTTTATGTTGCAAGAATATAACATATAATATGTTGTACAAGAAGCTCATAATAATAATAATAATGAATGACTGCAATTGCGTGAAAAGTAGATAAAACAAAAATTACACAAATAAACCTAACAAATGCTCAAGTACTCATACCTAACTCATATATATTTCTATATCATATTGGAAGACATTAATATTGTATTGGTATGATAGAGATATATCTAATGATCATATGTACAATTGATCATACTAATATAATTACGCAGTATTGTCTTACAACAATAAACATTTAATAAAAGTACAAACAAATTAGCTAATCTATAAAGTAAGTTCTTAACTCTAAGGACATGACTTTTGACTCTGCATTGGTAATGATCTTGATGTATTTATTCAAAATTTCAAACTTTACGTCACATTCTTAATATCTGTTTGCTTCTTATCCAATTATTTAATGACTACATCTATAGTAAAATGTATGATATAATTTTGCATCAATTTCTAATATTACACACCTTAACAGATAGTATAAATCATGTAATAAATGCATGTCGCTTTTGGCCACATTCAAATTAATCTACATAATAAATTTTTATTAAGGTATATTTATTTGAATATAAATATGTATGAAATACATGCCTTATATTTCACCCAAATTTAACAGTCATGAGTAATATAATACAATAATATTTCTCATTCAGATATAAATTAAAAAGTTTCATAATTCCAATAATAATAAGGTATGGATTATTAATTTTTTATAGCCACCAATTCGAGCAAGTGCTAGAAAAAAGACACCTTAATTTAAAAGCAGAGCTACATTTGAGCAAAACCACCAACACTTGTTAACCCATCTTTAAAAGTTAATCACTCCATGTATAATTGAAAAGGTTTTTTAATTGATTAATAAATGTTTGATTTTGTGTTCCAAGTTTAAAGATCACAAAAAAAAATTATTATTAAAAAAAATTTCATTAGAATCAAAAAAGTGTTCGGTAGTCAATATTCAACAATAAGAATTATTTGTGTTTCACTACAAAAACTTCTTCTCAATATATAAATATAGTTATTTCGCAAAAATGTTAATCATTAAAAAGTTTTAATCATATTGAAAATATCATAATGATTTATTGCAAACAAAAATTTTAATTATTCCAAAATGCATAGTAAACCATTTAAAAGTATGATGATATATGGAACAAAAAATATGAAAACAAAAAAAATGATGCATCATCATTATAGTAAACTATTTAAAATATTGGCAAAGCACAATAAAATTTTCATAATAATGGAGAAAGTTTCTCATTAGGAATTAAAAAATTTAAAATTCATAAAAAACTTTTAAAAAATATTAATATAATAGAATGCTCAACATATTAAAAGCTATACGTAAAACATATTTATTAAATAAATTTGTAAAGATGTGATGTGCGACAAATTTACCAAACAAAGTCATTAAATATAATTAAAAACTTTGCCATTTAAAAAATTTAGTTCATAACAAGTAAGTTGTGTTGGCATGCATCATATGGGTACAATATGTATTTTAAAGTAATATAAAAGCTCAAGATGGATATAAAGAATACTTATGTACTTGGTAGCACTCTTTATCTTTTGTCTACACTGCATCACATTGACCATTTCCAATTTGTGCATCTAGATAACAAGTTGAGTTTTGCATAAGGGAGCATGGTTTATGTTATTACTAGTAAATTATAATTGATTCATCATGTATGTTTTCTTGTGTAGTTCTTCTTTTTATAGTGGTATCTTTTTTATCCTTTACATTAAAACTTATCTTTTCTTACTTTATAAAGCATCTTTCTGTTGTCATAAATAAATAGATACTTTTTCTTAATAATTTATAATTTTTTTCATATTTTTAATTTTCTTTATTATTCTTATTTAAAAATTTTAGATACTACTTAATATTTAATATACTCCATTTTGATATTCAAGTAATTTATATTAGTATTATTTCAAAAAAATATTTGTTTTATAATTACTTATTAATGTAGTATTATGAATATTTTTTAATGTTTTAAATTAGCATCATTTCATATGCTACAAGACTTTTTTTTACGTTTGCTTTTTTAGTATTTAATGTTTTGTTAATTTAGTAGATGCACTTTCTTACTCTGGCATGATGAGAATATTGATTGTTAAATTTTCCTTCACAATTATAGTTTATTCAATTTTTTTGTTAGTATGCTCAGTTGTTTGTTTTTTCTCATATTTTATGTTACATTTTTTTCTTTTTATTATGTAAAAGTTATTTACAAACTCTGTATATAACTCATATATTAGAAATTTTAAATTACATTAATTATTTCTACTATTTATGTCAATATAATATTTATTTATTCTATTTAAATTCTAAAAATTTTTTGTGAATAAGTGGTAAAAACATTTATTGTTTCAAATGTTTAATTTACATCTCATAACAAAATTTGGAAATATTCTCATTGGTTGTTAGAACTATAAAAAACAACAAATAATTTAGCAAAAAGATTAGATAAAAAATAAAAATTAGACTATTTGTTTGCATTGCAAGTAACATAATTAAAAAATCACAAAATGTAAAAGAATATGATCAGGAAAACATTTTAATTTTTAGCAATGATTTCTTAGAAAAATTGACTAAATTTTAAAAGTAACAATTTTATATAAATGGTCAAAAAATATTTAGAATATTGAATTTTATGCTTATAATAATAACTAAAAAAATATAAATCATTGAGAATAAAACCAATTCTACATAATTCAAGTGTTCATGTTTCCAATTATTTGACAAAAAATATTAATATAAAATGAACTTAGCAATTCAAATATCGCATCTATTTCGTTACTAAAATTGAAAAAACAATGAAAAAAATAGAAATTTATCTTCGTTGATTGACTTTAAATTGTTAACAAATATTTTTTTAATACGTTGACTAAATATTTTATTGAATATATTTTCTTGATTATATAATATTTCAAAAAAGTGTAAAACCATGTCAGTATAAAAGAAGAATAATTGTTAATAAAAATATATAAAGTTGGCAAGATAAAAAAATCTAAAATATTTTGACTTATTTGAATACTAGGTCAAAAAGTAAATTGTATATATATAAAAATGATCAAATAAAAGGTAATATAAATTGTGTAGATTTATTTAAGTAACCTGTGAAGAATTGGTTGTTTTATTTACAAACATGACAAAGCTTGAAAATTATATTTATATATTAATATAAGGATCATAAATGAGTTATTATAAATAAAAAACTTAATTATTTTAAAAAAATGCATCACATTAGAAAACTAACTTATGAAAATTTATATTATCTTAATATAAATATAACAAATGTATAAGAAAATGTAGTAACACTAAAATAATGAACATATAAATTTTTTTGTAAATTTACAAAAAAATATTAACAAAAAAATTTCTAAATAATTTAATTAAAAAAATTTTAAAATTATAATAAACATTAAAATCTAAATATTTTAAAGTACAAAAATCTAGGCACATAATGAAATACTATAAATATTAATAAAAAAATTCCATACTGAAATTGCTAAAAAATTAGGCA
Organism: Vanilla planifolia; assembly: GCA_023846275.1. Lineage (NCBI taxonomy): Eukaryota > Viridiplantae > Streptophyta > Magnoliopsida > Asparagales > Orchidaceae > Vanilla > Vanilla planifolia. The sequence goes on from JAIUJO010000100.1 coordinate 596,149, forward strand.
CATTGTGGACTACATGAAAAGTTTTATAACAAAAAAATTTATCAAATTAATTAATAGACCAAAATAAATAATAACTAAATTGATGGTGTAGGATTATAATGAAAATGTAAATAATACTTAAAAATTAATGATGTTTTGTGACCATATTAATTAGCTTTTCTACTTTTTTATAATGCATTAATTTAAGTACTAATGAGGCCACTATATACATAAAATGAAATGTTTTTTGTGATTTAGTGTTTACTTTTGATTAATGATGGAATAATATTGGATCATTTACAAATATCATTCTAGAGAAGTCCTTTTTGTGAAAATATTTTTATTATCAAATAAAAATATTAGTTTCATTTCTATTAGTCAAAATATATTTTATGTATTGTTGTAGTAGTAAATTGTTCTAACTTTTAATCTTATGTTATTTATTTATTTAATATTCTTTATATATTTTATTTTATTTCATTTTTTGCTAGTATGCCTTAAAATATGACAAAATTTGAATATTATTTTCAAGATTTTAAATATTTTTTTTGTAATCTTTACTTTCTTATTTTAATTTAGTTAATTTGTTTTCTGTAATTTTTTAAAAAATAATTTTTTTTCAAAATTTATCAATGTATTGGTGATGGAAATTTTGGAATAATATTTTTTTTTGTTGTTATATTTTTAATATCTTTTGTAGTATATTAATTTATTAGACATGTTACATAGAAAATTTTATTTCAAATGTTCAATGTTTTATGTCATTGAAAATATATACTAAATTTATCTTTGTTTATTTTGATTGTTTTAGACATTTTACATTATTGAAAATGTAAAGCTTACAATACTCAATGTCTTTGAAGTTTTATGTGGGTTTTTTCAAAAGTAAAATTTATTATAATCTTTAAAAGAATTGTTTTTTACAAACAATAAAAAACCTTTGTAAGATAGAATTATTTTTCATGCACAACATAAATTTTTTAATTTTTTTCATTAAAGAAATATCCTAATAAAAAATATTTTTAAATAAGTAGAAGTATGCTTGAGTCAAAAAATAGACAGAAAGTTATCTACAAATATTGGAAGAAATTTTTTTTAATAAAGTATAATTAGAACAAAAGTGATATGGTGAATTAAATAGTGTACAGAGCACTATAAGGCATTAAATGATTTAAAATATTCAATAAAATATTCAATGTTATAACTAGAAAATTGTTAATGTAATATGAAATCATATCAAAGTATGTACTCTAAATCAAACAAAATATTAAAGAATTATTAAAAATAAAAAAAATTTTAAATTATACGCATTTCATTTCATAGAAAGTATATCCTTTAAAATAAAATAGTTCCACTAAGACACATCTGAAAAGAGTTTAACATTTAAGATAAAAAATAAAAATGCAACCAACGTAAAATGGATGTGCACAATATTCAAATGTAAATAAAAAAATATTGGATAGATTAAAATTTATAAATAACAATCCAATACATCTATGTAAAAAATGTGGCCACTAAAAAAAATAAAAAAAATGAGAACGATCTAATAATATTTACACCTAATGTTTGTAATGATATGTTTTGTTTGACAAATCTCTTGTTCAAACTTTAAATAATTTTAGTAATTAAGAAGTTAGTAGCCTATTGATTATTTAATTAAGGTGTCATATTTTTGTCAAAATAATAACTAAACTAAGAAAAACTTCAATACACAATGCTAAAAGACATAAATATAATAAAAACTTCAAATATTCCAAAAGTTGTGATAGTAGAAAAATTGTTTAGACAATTTACATATAAAGATAGAATGTTAAAATTTCTTATTTACCTTAAAATGTAATTCATGGTACTTCTATAATGTTTTCATTTAAGCTACACACTTATTATATTTTTTTATTAGAATACTTTATCGACAATTTATGATTTGAGAAATTTAAAAGTGTTTAGTTTCTTATATAAAAAAAATAAAATTTAATAATTTAAAAATTGTTACGCAACTATGATGGAATAAAGAATAAGTTAAGTGAAATAATAATAAAAATTTGAACACTTCACAAAAGTTAATATAATAATATAAAAAATTATATAAAAAAACAAATGACAAAAGATTTTTTAAATTCATAAAATTTTTTTATTTATAATATCAAGATAATTATGCTAACCTACTAAACATACTCATAAAAAAATTTAAAATGTAAAAGCTTAACATATTATTTCTTACAACTTTTAAATTTATTTACAAATATGTCAAAAAGTAATACTATTAATGTGCAAGCTATGCAAAAATACTTGAGGTGATAAATTAGTAAATAATAAAAATCATAGCATTAGTACATCCAAAGTTTGAAACTTTTTAACAAACATATTCAAATTAATTTCATAAAGATTTAGCTATTTATAATATGTTTCTTGAAAAGATGTAGAAAAATAATAATTATAATAGTCAACATCATTAAATATTTATAATTTAAAAATCCTTTTAAATAAGTAATGAATTTTATCTTAATAATTATTACAAATCATTCTTGTTAAACAAAAACATATTAAAAAATAGAAAAACAAAAACATTAAAGATCATAATATTGTATGAAACAATACAAGCATAGTAAATGTACAAATATAATTTTAATATAAAATAAAATTGTAACCGAATGAACATATTATTTCATGTAATTGTTTATGATATGCAAAACATAAATGAAAATTAGTAACAAAAAGGAAAAGAAAAGAGAATAGTTATCTATAACTCCATCATCTCTTTTTTAACAGAAAAATTAACAATATTTAATAAATCTCTCATATTGCATAACTTAATATATAATGTGTTTTATAAATATACATATTTTTAATAATATTTGTTGAGTAGTTAGACTTTTTATTTATATGAACATTAATATAATGAAATAAAATCTTATATATTAATATCTACTATATAAAAAATAACATTTTGTATACTTTTTTATTAATTATATATAAAACAATTTTAATACTATTAACTATTATGACACATAAAATAAACAATTTTTTTTAAAAAGTATAGATAACTTAGAGAACTTCACATATTATTCAAAATCTTAAAGGGTAACAACATAAATTTGCTTTTTTGTCTTATGTATGCATGTGCGACTACACTAGCATTATGGTACTACATCTCATTAGAGCTCCAAAGTTAAGCATGCATGAGTGAGAGAAGTATTGGGAGGGGTGACATCTTGAGAAGTCCTCATGTTGCATATTTTTCAAAGAATTCTATTTTCTATTGAATGATAGTTTCTTTTTTTATGTTAATGTTAAAAAAATAAATTCCAATGAATGATTGTTTATAATTATCATATTTTTTTAATCAAGTTTTCATAATAATTTGATAATATTATTATTGATTTCATAAAATAAAAGATATGACACATCATATGATGTAGTAAAATAAATAACTTTTATTTAATTGAATGTTAAGCAAAATAGCTTATATGAATTAAAATAAATTAGTGTTAATTTATGTTTATAATAGTATATATATCAAATACTTAGAATTTTCTCAATATAAAAATATTATCAAATAAAATATTAATACTATTAAGTTATATTATTAATGTTAAATATTTTTTATATTTATTATATTTGTTATATCACATAAATATCATATATTGGTTTATTAATTATATTTATTAATTAATTATTTTGTACTTATTAAAATTATAATTTTAATTTTGAAAATTTAATTTTTATTAAACAATTTTTTTATCTTTTCTCTTTTTATCATAATATCTCACATATTCTCTTTCTTCTAAATCTTATCATCATGTTTTACTTTCTTTATTTTTTAATTTTTTATATATATCTTTGCCCTCTTTCTCTTCTACCCTTCTTTACTTTAACATTTCTTTCTTTCTTTTTCTCTATTTTATTTTTTTAATAATTCTTTCTATCTTTTCTATGTTCCATCTTCTTATTTTCTACTTAAGATTAATTTTTAATAATTAATTTATTATAATTTTATTTATTTAATAATATAATAAATTTGGTAAATCATATAATATAATATAATAATAACATTTATTTTTTAATTTTAATTAAAACAACCTATAATAATTATATTAATTTCTAATAAATTTATGTTTATAATAATATATATTTTTTGTTCATAAAATGTTTTAAATATAAAAATATTATGTCACTAAAAATTAATAATCTAAAACAATATCATTATAGAAAATACTATTTATATTTATTTTCTCAGTTTCACCATATAAAGAGAATATATTAGAATAACCATTAAATTTATCATTCAATTAACTTTTCAACTATAAGTACGAGAAAAAATAAAGCTAAATTTATAGTTAAAATATTCTCTAACTATTTTTTAATTTTCTAAAATAATAATAAACCTCAAATATTTTTTATATAATATTATTAAATATTATATATATTTTTATTTTTTATATTTAATAAAAATATTATAAAGGAAATTATTAAAAATTTTATTTTTTTGAATAATTTTTTGAATTTTTTTTCTTTTTATCATAATGCTTCTCATATTATTTCTTTTTTCTCTCATTAACATTCTTTTATTTCTCACTTCATTTTTTATCTCTATATTTTTTTCTTAGCTTCTCTCTCTCCTCTATTTTTCTCTATTTCCTATTTTTTCTCTCTCTTTTACTTATTTATTTATCCACTCTATCTCATCTATGTTTTTCACATATTTTTTTCATAAAATTCTATTTTTTAATGAATGGTAATTTATTTTTACATGTTAATGTAAAAAAATAAATTCTTATGAATGAATGTTTATAATTGACTTATTTTTAATCATTTTTTAATAATAACATTATAACATTATTATCATTTCGTAAAATAAAAAAACATGTCAATGATAAGATGTAGTAAAATAATAAATTTAATTTAGTTCATGAAAGCAAAAAAACTTATTTGAATTAAAATAAATTAGAATTAATTTTTTTATAATGTACATGATATGTATAGAATTTCCTCAATATGAAAATTTTATGTTACAAAATAATGATAAAAATATTAAACTTTTTTATTAATTTTAAATATTGTTTATGTTTACTAAATATGTTACATCATATAAATATAGTATATTAGTATAATAATTATATTTATGATATAATTATATTTTTAAGTTTAAACATAAAAAAGATAATATTTAATTAATCGTAACAATATTCTCTAAATATTTTTAATTTTCCAAAATAATAATAATTCCCAAACAATTTGTATATTTTATTATTAATCAACATCATCTTTTTCTTGTTCTTGTTCTTCTTCTTTCTCCTCTTCTTCTTCTAATTTTTCATCTTTCACTCCATTTTCTTCTTCTTCTTCATATTCTTCTTCGTTTTCTTCTTGTTTTCCTTCTTCTCCTCCACCACCTTATCCTTCTCCTTCTTCTTCTTCTTCTTCTTCTTGTTTTTCTACTTCTTCTTTTTCTGCCTCTTTTTCTTCTTCCCCTTCTCTTTCCTGTTCTTCTCCTTCTTCTCCTTCTCAATCTTCTGCTTCTCCTTCTGCTTCTCCTACTTCTTCGTCTCTTTTCCTTCTTCTCCTTCTTCCTCTTCTCCTTTTTTCTTCTCATTCTTCTTCTTCATTTACTTTTTCTTCTTCTTCTTCTTCCTTTTCTTCATATTAACCTTCTCTTTCCTCTCTTTTCCATCTTCTCCTTTAACTTGTTCTCCTGCACTTTCTGCACCTTCTCCTTCTACTTCTTCTTCTTCTTCTTCTTCTCCTTCTTCTTCTTCTTGTTCTTCTTCTACTTTTTCTTCCACTCCTACATTATCTTCTTCTACTTCTACTTCTTCTTCGATTTCTTCTTCTCCTTCTTCTTCCACTTCTTCTTCTTCTTCTTCTTCTTCTTCTTCTTCGTCTTCTTCTTTTTCTTCCTCTTCTTCATCTTCTTCCTCTTCTATTTCTTTATTTTCTTATTCTTCTCTTTCCTCAACTACTTCTACTACTACTACTACTTCTTTTTTGCTTTCTTCTTCTTCTTCTTCTTCTTCTACTTCTTCTTCAACATCAACTTTTCCTTTTTTTCTTATTCTTCTTCTTCTTCTTCCTCCTCCTCCTTTTATTATTATTATTATTATTCTTCTATTTCTTCTTTCTCTATTTCATCATCTTCTTCTTCTTTTATTTCTTCTTTCTCTATTTCATCATCTTCTTCTTCTTCTTCTTCTTCTTCTTCCCTTCTTCTTATTCCTTTAACTTCTTCATAATCATCTTCTTCTCCTTCTTCGTTATCTTTTTCTTCTTCTTCTTCTTCATCCTCTTCTTTCTATTCTTCTTCTTCTTTTTATTATTATTATTCTTCTTCTTCTTCTTCCTCTTCATCATCATCTTCTTCTTCTTCTTCCTCCTCTTCTTCTTCCTCCTCCTCTTCTTCTTCTTCTTCTTCTTCTTCTTCTACTTCTTCTTTTGCTTCTCCATCTCCTTCTTCTCCTTCTTCTTCTTCTCCTTCTTCTTCTTCTTCTTCTCCATCTTCTCCTTTTCTTCCTCTTCTTACCCTTCTTCTTCTTCTTCTTCTTCTTATTCTTCACCTTATTGTTAATCTTCTTCATCATCATCATCTTCTTCTTCATCTTCTTATTCTTCAACTTATTCTTCTTCTTCTTCTTCATCTACTCTTCTTCTTCTTCTTCTTCTTCATCTACCCTTTTTTCTTCTTCTCCTTCTTCTCTTTCTTCTTCCTCTTCTTCTCCTTCTTCTCCTTCTCCATCTTCTTCTTCTCCTTCTTCTTCTTCTCCTTCTTTTTATCCTTCTTCTTGTTCTCCTTCTTCCTCTTCTTTTCCTTCTTCTTATCCTTCTTCATCATCTTCTTCTTCTCCTCCTCCTTCTTCTCTTACCTCTTGTTCTCCTTTTTCTTTTCCTTCTTCGTCTCCTTCAACTTCTTCTCCTTCTCCTTCTACTCCTCCTTCTCCTTCTTCTCCTTCTTCTTCTTTTTCTTCTTCTTCTTCTTCTTGTTCGCCTTCTCCTTCATCATCATCATCATCATCATCATCATCATCTTCTTCTTCTTCATCTTCTTCTTCTACTTTTTCTTCTTTGCCTTCTTCTTTTTCTTCCTCTTCTTCGTCTTGTTGTTCTTCTTCTTCTATTTCTTTATTTTCTTCTTCTACTACTACTGCTACTACTACTTCTTCTTCTTCTGCTACTACTTCTTTTTCGTCTTCTTCTTCTTCTCCTTTTTCTTCTTGTACTTCTTCTTCTGCTTCTTCTTCTCCTACTTCTTTTTCTTCTTCTTCTTCTTCTTCTTCTTCTTCTTCTTCTTCTTCTTCTTCTTCTTCTTCTTCTTCTTCTTCTTCCTTCTCTTCTTCTTCTACTTCTTCTTCATCTTGTATTTCTTATTACTCTATTTACCAGGAATTGAACAAATGGTTTTCCTCAAAGGGTATTGTAATTAAATTTGACTAAGACTAGAAATAATTTTATATTATATTTGATAATGCATATGTAAAGCATACAAATTGTTCCCTAATGATAAGGCATTTTCATGCATAAATTTTCTTAGTTTCAATGTTAATAAGAGTTTGTCAGAATTCATGCATAAACACATATGTTGGATAAACTAAAACCACTTTTGATCAAATAATTTAATTCATAAAAATCAAACAAAAAAAATATTCTTGAAATTAAAATTTTTTAATTTTGAGCAACTATTTTTAATATCAGATAATTAAAAATTTAATAAAGTTCTAATGGAACATTGTTGTAGAAATTCTTTTTTGCATGTAATGCACTATTGAAAGAAATTTGCAAGTAACTATCAGGTGTTAGCGATTTATATTTTCTTAAGTTAATCATATATCATTTAAAAATTATTAATTTTTTTCTCATTCAATATACGATATTTCTTTACAAAAAAATATTTCTTCTTTTTTTCCAAATTTATCATGCATTTCATTGATGGAAAAACATTATTTATCACAAAATAAAATATTCAAATTAACTTTGTCACATGAAGAAAATTTACCTCGATAATGAACTATTACACATGTAATCTACATATTATTTTTGGGCTCCTCCGTCTAATCCATTTCCTTTCTTTCTTTTTCTTCCTTATCTTTCTATTACCTCTTGTTTTTTTTTAATATTACCTGTCTAACACACACATAGCATGAAAGAAAGTGTTTGCAATAACATTTTAGCACAAATTTCTTATGGATAGCACAAAATAAATATTATACCTTTTGAAAACGGTAATTTACTTATGTTCATAAAGAAATTCATAATAATGTTATGAATTATGCAAACAATTTCCTCAACTTTAAATGAACTATTTGCACGAAATAGTTGCAAATGATTGTGTAAAAAAAATTGATGACTCATGAACTTTAGTGGGCACTTGAGCATTCTCCTAAATGGGATTTTGCAATTTTAAAAAAGAATAATATGATTTTGCTATAGAGGATATACTCTATGATGTTAAGCTTATGGAATATAGTACTTCCCCATTCAACACAACAATCTACTTTGATACAACTTGTTCACTATTCTATGTAACCAGAGTGGAAGAAAAGTGTAACAAAGTAAATCATTTTAATGTTTCAAGATATTTAACCATTAAACAATATTGAACATCCACCCCACACAATTCCATAACCTGGATTATATAATCACACCTTCACTTCACATGTGTAGTGCGAGAAGTCTTTAGATCGACATTAGTTTATCAAAAAACTGTGTTCCCAATACTCTAACAAAAATAACATAGCCAATATCAACCTCAATAACACTCTTTACACCAATCCTTGGAGCAAATCCTTCCAATTTCTATTAACAAAATGCCTTACTTTTAAGCTAAATGTTGTGGCACCATAACCCCTCAATGTAAGGTTGCTAGTCATCTGTTCATTAGAAATTCTTTAGTTAAGATCTTTCCTTACAAATAGAGCCAAAGGGTTCTTTAAGAATGTAGTCAAAACGAAATTGAGAAAACATCAACCTTAATATAATTGCACAAATATGCGATAAATACGACTAATAAATTGAGGTTAGGAGTTACAAAGGAAAATCATGAGATTTTATTATTTTGAAGGAATGAAAGTGCTATGTTATATCAATAGCAAAAGGCACTTGAATATAATCCAAAATTAATATTTCAATTAAAGTCCCATGAAAGACCACCAATTAAATGAAATGATCCTACATGATTGAATACTATTGAAATCTGTCATAGTTTTCTTAACCACAGTGTAAGACAAAAATAAAACCTATTTAAACGAATTTTAGTACTCATAATTTTTTTCAAATAGTTGTATAACAATTAAGTAAAAGTTTCTTTTCCATCAAAATACATAAAAATCTTCACAGATTTCCTATTATAAACATATTATTTACAGAACATACACATACCTTACATCACTAAGACTTTTGCACATGAATTGCCTTTCAAAAGCTACATGTAGATGACTATTTAACACTCGAATTCCTATAATTGGTGAGAGCACACATCACACATCTCTTATATATTTTGGCATTATGCAATGCACTGATCTGTAATAACACTCACAAGAACAATCTTTTCCTACAAGAATCACTCTACCTACATATTATGTGCAAGTATCCAAGGCCATGAAATTTTATGTTCGATACTAAGTATTTTGTTTCTTACAAGTCATGTATATTTCATAACATTATCATAAAAAGTTCTTGCATTTCACTTTATCTTATGTATAAATGTAGATTATCATTTTAACTTAATGTTAGTCAATTAAAAAAATTGTAAAAATGAACCAGATGATTCTTAATGTGTGTTATATTTGTAGTATACCATATTAATTCTTTTTAAACTCTACAATAGAAGTAATGCATAAGTCAAATCAAATTGAAGTTATGATAAGTTAGTTATGATCTTAACATGAATCGTTTATATAACTAAATTAAATTAATGGTTAAAATGGGATAGTTATTTTCTAAATATAATCACAACTGATATGATGAATGATAGTGATATGATTAATAGGTTTCTTATGCAATCAATGAATAAGGATAGTTATCAACATAATTTATTAATTTAAGGTTGTTCTATAAAATTTTTCTTTTATTGATACATACATTTAACAATAATTTTCATCTTATTTCATTCACGAAAGATTCTTTTGAATTATATTGATGTGTATTTGTAATCTTTTAGTTTTTATAAGATATGCATTAATACAACCTGTACCATTCACTCACCATTAGGCCTCATGGGATTCTTTGATATTGTCTTCTAGTTTAAGGAAATTATGGTACTTTTTGTAAGGTTTGGAATTCAACTCACTAGATGTCAAATAACTAAGCACAAGATGGGAGTGAATTGTTAATTAATAGAATTTTGAAATACTTTGGTACTGTACTGTAATGGATCACAAAACATTACATAAAATGATTAAAACAATTGAAGAATCAACATAAAAAGAAAGATAAAAATGTACTAAAGTGAACTGTTCGTCAACTATGACATGGTTTAACGAACAAAACTATTAACCTTATTGACCCTTAAGTTGCCAAGCATAAGCCTATCAGTACTTGTCCACTCCATCATAAGTGGAGAAAGTATTGCAATTGCTATTTGCGTAAGTGAAAGAATAAAACCCTCTATACATTTTCATGAACCCAAACATTACCCTCATTACATTTTTTTTACAAGAACTCAAACCTCATTACTTTATAATGATGGCAAACTAAACCCAAAAAATTCTCAACACTAAGCCCAAAGAGTGTTCTTCCTTTCCTAAAACAAAGCACTGAAGTGGGAATTCCTTTCCTTCAATCCATGTCGGAAAGAAATAAAGAGCATAAGAATTATAATTAATAAAAAGGGAAAAAAATAAAATTCAATGTACCGTTTTTGAGACATAAAATAATGAGTCATAATGTAATGGTTCAATTTCTATTAAAAAATAATTTTTTCAAATTATTTTATGAAGAATGTTGTGTTGATGCTCTTTTAAGATTTTTCAAAAAGCACATCAAATAGTTTTCAAGAAAAAAGATTAAGAAAGTGAAGTATTAGTAATGTCTAGAAAAAGAACATAATAGGCTGTGAAAAGTACTTCATACATTTTCAAACCTAACAACTGAAATAACAATTTCATGTTGAGTATTAAAATATATATTCTTTCTGTTATACACATGTAGTATTTATTGTTGCAGTAAGTATATAAGTTTAGCCTTAGAATCAAATTGTTATCCTAATGTTTCGTCAATGTTTACTTCAATCTTTGAGAACAATGTGATAATTTCTTAAGTAATTGCTAGGCTAAAAATTACACATATTTGTAAGTTCATTAGCCTTATCAAATAATTCACTCCCTTCAACTTATATTTTCCTAGTTCAACAAACAATACATTTTACTTTCCTATTTGTCCTTTATAATAACCTAATTTTGGCTAAAGTTTTATTCTTATTCATTAAATTATTTGAACCATGTTAAAAAATGCCATCATATAGAACAAGAAATTCCTACGAAATGGTTTGATGGTCATCATATGAAAAGTCAAGCTGTTCATAAACGTTTTTATTTCTATTTGATATTAATGAAGTTGTTTGACGGACCTTCAACAAATCTACATCTTATAATTTGACAATTGTTCTTAACTCAAATCTTATTAGTCATTCATTGCCCATAAAACACTAGTTTAGGTAGCTAATTAGGTTATCAATTAGGCGCAATCCAATTGAGATTCGTTTAGTAATTTTTATTTACAAAAATTCATTTTGTACTAATTCCATTTAATAAATATTTGCTTAACAAAATCTTGAATTTTTCAAGATAAAATTTCTCTTGAAAATATGAAGATTACTTTCTTCATTTCTTGGTCAATATTTGTATATATCAAAATTGAATATTTTTAGCTTAAAACTTTTCATTATTCTTAGAATTTAAAGCTTTCACATCAAGAAAGGTAATAGGTTTATATTCAATTCTATTAATGCCTAAAATAAATTGTAAGTGCATGTTTGAAATAAGGTGCAATTGTAGTTCGTGATCAATATCTAATAAAAACTAATTTATCCATCACATAGGTACTGACTAACATAAATAATTACTTTAAGAAAAACTCATGTTATTCTTTAGGATCTTAAAAATCATCCAAAACCTTAAGCTTATTTTGTATCTTTCATATCACTCTTGTATGTTGTACTCCAACATAAGTTGACATCATAAGATAAGAATCATCATTTATAATTTTCTAGTTAGGAAAATAAAAAATCATACACTAGGTATACCACAAAATCAAAAGAAAAGCTACTTAAATAGTTTGGTGTAGTCAAAATCATATTTAGCCTTTGGAGCACATGATGCAAAGGATACAAAAATTTTGATGATTCTATATGTAAATGTGATAAAATATTAGAAAATAAAAATATCCATAGTAGCATAAGGATCCCTTAATATATTCACATAAGACGTACTGATACAAATAGCATATAATAGGGGGCGAGTGAAATAAGTCTATGAAAATTTTTTAAAATTCACACATTAAAAACAAAATTGTTTTTGAAATGTAGTGAATAATATGACACAAACTATATTAATAATTATTAAGAAACTATATGTAAAATAAAACGAGCAAAAAAATTGTTTTATAAGTTTTTGTTCTTACCAAAAAAGTGAACACCTACAACCAATTCAATTGGGCTTAGCTTTCCAAAACCTTTAACTCCGTTGTCATTGTTAGTAAAGAAGTCATCACATCATTTACCATATCTTTGGAATTTAGGCACAACCCCATCCCTTGAGATATGTTTGGGCTTGAACACTTCTATTTTTATAAGATATTTTTATGGCTCAATCAAAAACCGCATGTAACATGATATGTTAAACTTATTTTTAGCTCAAAAACTGAGAAATGCTAAGGGTCAATCAATATCTTCAAACAACAACTTACGCAAGATTGTTGTAGGTATAGAATTTTAAACCTTAGGAATGTTGGGCAAGTAAAACCTTTTGTAAATGCTAAAGACTTATACTGATCTTTAACAATAAGGATCACAGCTTAGAGAAAAAATAGTTCTAAGAATCAACACCATGAATAATCACATTGGTCTTGAAGTGGCAAGGTAAACACATAAGTGAAGTTGTTAGAAAGGCTAACAAAAATATCAATCATTCACTTGGATAAACAATAATGTTGGACTTAGTTATTAAATTTTCTAAAATTTGAATTAAAGTGATTAAAAGCTTTCCTCTTGATTTGATACTTTTGTGAATACTCGATAATGAGTTAAGATCTTCTTTTTTGAGCCACTTTTTGTCCTACCTAGGGCACCTTTACAAACATACTATTGGATAGATTGTACACGACAATATGTCATTAATCAACATTAAAGGCAACACGTTGTTACTTCATTCAAATTTTAATACTTAAAACATGGTTGAGTTAGCCATCTCGGTTGGCATGGGTAGGAGTAATGGGTATAAATGTTGGTGATAATGGTGATGGACTTTGATGGATCAAAATCCAAATATCTTTAAATGTGGGATGAACTGACCAAAGTATCAAAAATCTTTATTGTGCCTAATTCTATGTTAAAATCGTTTCATTATATATGATTTGCTCAACTTCAATATCAGGTTGCTAGATACAACTAAATGTTTTGGTTGGATAGGTTTACATGGCTGTAATACTAAAGGCTCAAAAGAATAACTAGGTATGGTTGTTTATAAGTAATAATATCTTGAATATTAAAGATTGTATTAGTTTCATGATCTTTTGTTAAATCTAAAGCATACATGTTAATCCTTAATAATTTTTACATTTCTAAATGGTCCAACATTATGGGCATTTAATTTTATAACACTTTATAATAGGAATCTCTTAGAGTTTGCAAAGATTTTCACATAATTTTACTCAATAAATTATTTTTGTTCGTACGAGCCTCTACAATCTATTTATAAGTTTCATTATTTAAATTAATTTGTTCAGTAATATGTCAACATGGTGATAAAATGTGATGAGTAAAAGGGAAACCCAATGCTTTATATTTTTAGCAAAGTTAATGGATAATAAAAAAAGATCGTAGGTTGAAACGTGTTCCATTATTTGGCTATGATGAAAGTTAATGAAGCTTTAGTTTACTATTTTTATTTGCAAATCTATTTAGGATATTAAGTTAATAAAAACATAAGTTCCACTCTCATTAAGAGACAAAGTGATTTGTAAAAAATAGTTAATAAATCTGATATTGTAATCTAAATAATTATTTAAGTTAAGCCTTGCAATTTCACAACATAATGAAGAAATATCATTACAATATGTGACACAACTAATGAATTATGGTATTGCAAGAAATGAGCCATTTTAAAAAATATGTCATCAACTACAAATACATTCTTTGTAATGTTTTTTGGTATTCAAAAACAAAGTCTACAATTATATATTCTCATGGAAAATGTGGCATAGATAATTATATATATAAACTTTAGCATTAACGTATTTTAGCTGTGAAAAAGGTTCTATATTAGAAATACTCGAGATAACTTGATTGGGTAATCTTTAACAATACAATAGGCTAGCCACATCTCTTATGGTTTTGCCTTGACTAACATGTCCAGTTAGAACTCTAGTAAGTAGTTGCTAGATGGGGAAATCCTGAAGAGACGTGTGGGGAATGCAAAGGTATGATCCCCAAAACAAAAAAAACACATTTTTCAAGTAATAGTCACAAGATACTTATTTTGAAGAGTACTAACTACTTGATAGATATGACCAAGGTTCTAACAATCACTATAAAAACTTTGACACATTGAAATCTAGGAACATTTATATTCATTGGTGGAAGTAAACAAACATCATGACTTAATGCATTTGCCACTTTATTCTCCACTCTCACCTTATGTTTTAAAGAAAAAGTTAATTTCTTGTAAATAATCAAACTATGAACATTGCAAATGACTCAATTAATTTGATAAAAATAATAAATATGATAGGTTGAACATTATTAAACTAAATTTCTCCATATCTAAAATAAGGAACAAATTCTTGGGATAGTAGATAGTGTCTCCAACTTCATAGTAATTAAACTACCACATGATATTATTTTTAATAAGAGTATTTCTTCCATTTACATTTTTATTTTCATTGATGAATGTGATAAGAGGCAACTTTTACTCAGGACTCCACTAATGCCAATTCCTTATGCAAAAACATCTTCAAAGGTGTTGAAAAGTCGGGTAATTTAAGGATAAAGCTTCAGTCATTGTTTCTTTTAATTTAGCTAAGCTACTTCTATCACTTTTCCTAATTTAAAACCACCCTTTTTAATACGATCTATAATTAATCCTACAATCATGCTTAGTACTTGCATGATCCATTGATAAAAAGTGGCGAAGCCATGAAAGCTATGAAATTAATTTAAATTTGTTGGAGTTGGCCAATCAAAAATGGATTTTGTCTTGTTTGGATTAATAAATAACTCTTCTTTTAGAAATATAAAACCTTTTAATGACATTCTTTTCATAAAAATTAACAATTCTTATGACTAACAAATAAATGTCGTTCACATAATGTAGTGCATTCCTATCTAAGATCAATAATATGCCAAATCTCTCTTAATAATTTGAGTGTTTAGAATGCCATCAAAAAAATCTTATCAAATTATATTAACAATGGTTAGACTATGGATGTTGGGGTGATTACACTAATAAAGATTTTTCTAATTTTCATAAACTAGAAAACTTCACCATTGGTTATATCCCTAACAATCTCGAATAGTAAAATGACAAATTAGTTCTTCATTTCTTTTATCTTTCTCTTTTGTAGTATTTAGGTTAGAAATTCTATTGTAGAGAAGTCAAGGATATAGCATGGTTATTGCTCCTTTTCCAAAATTATAGTATTGGCTCTTCCATTTAAGGTAGCATCTAAACCGACAACCAAGGACTCCCTAAAATAAGGCCACCTATACACATTGGGATAACATTACACCATAATGTCTCAAAATATTGACCAAACCATTAAGGAATATTGCACCTTTGTGTTTGTAAAAATTGAGATTTTGAGCATCCAAGATATTTTATATGGGTGCTTATGATCTGCCTATATTAAGCCTATCTTTTTGGAAGTATTCTGTGATATGAGAAATATAAAACTATCACTATCTAATGCATTTGTAGCTTCATTCTCCACTCCTATCTTAGTTTTAAATCAAAATTGAATTCTTGTAAAAATTCAAACCATTTACCATGCTGATGAATTAAATTTATTTGACCAAAATAATGAATACAATAGGGTGAATATTCTTGACTTAAAGTGCTTCATGAGTAAAATGAAGAACACATTCTTGGGATAATAAATAATCCTTTCAATATCTTAATGATTAAAGTATTACATAATGTTATTTTTAATACGTGACTTCAAAAGAGGTCGAAAGTCTAGTAATTGAAGGACTAGTGCTTGAGTAATGGGTTTTTTTATTTAGTAAGTCTACTTCTACCACTACTGATAAGTTAAAATAAAATTTTTCAACATAATCTAGTGTTAAGGTTACAATCATGTTATGTTTGGTAATGTACTAGAGATAAAAAGTGGGAATGTTATGAAAACTATGATCTTAACATACATTACTTCGTATTGTCCATTCAAAAATGGATTTTATTTTCTAGGATTAGTAATTAATCATTTTTTTTAATTATAAAACCTTTGAATGACATTCTTTTAAAGAAAATTAACACTTATAATGGATAGAAAATAAATATTATTCATGTAATGTAGTGTATACTTGTTCAAGATGTCTTAATAATTCGAATATTCTATGGCTATAAAATCATATAAAATCAAAATTGACAACTACTATGTAACCTAGATAAGGACACAAACCTAAGTCTTAAGTCTCACAAATGTGCTTGGTGCATTTGATAATGTTAATGGCATCATAACCTTTCGTACAATCCATCTTTTGTTTTAAAAAGTAGACTTACATTCTTCGCTAGGTACATGCTAACAAAAGAGTATCCACTTTCAATATTTATTTTAGAAAATATGGTGGCTCCAACTATTTGAACAAAAAATTATCATGCATAGGTTTTAAAAACCTATACCTAATCATTATTTTGTTAATGACATGACTATTTATGCACATGCACTAAGTTTCATCATTTTTGATATCAAACAAAGTGGGGACAGCACATGCTCTAATACTTTTCTTAATAAATCCCATTAGAGTGAGCTCTTTTACTTATCAAGAAAGTTCTTCATGAGCCAATAGATTTAATAATTAATTTAGTAAAGGGATGCAACACCTTTGGGTTTGTGAAAATTGATATTCTATCGATCAAAGATATTATGTTTGGTGGTGAATGTCTGTGAATGTTAAAAGTATCTTTAGGTAGCAATCTTTGATATGATAGTGATACTACTATTACTATCTATAACAACCTTACTAAGTTGATCCTTTATTCTAATGAAGGTACAAAAGATTTTTGTTCTTTGCCAATCATTAGTTATTCCAAGTTTAACCAAAACGCATCTCATAATGGTTATGGTGGCACAATGCATTAAAATTTTTAATCTAGTTATTGTAATTCAACTACAACATCCTCATCTAATTATATAACCTCCTCTTTCTTAAGTTTATCACTTTCTTTCTTTTTTTTTTATGTCTACGTGCAAGACACTAGGTTGAGACATACCCTTTCTTGTGTCAATGATAACATTGTAGTCTAGAAGTAGTAGATGGTTTGATGGTTTAGCCAAGGGTTAGATTCATTGAGCTGACTGTATTGATGACGTGACATAGTTTGTTTACATAGTAGAAGTAGTAGACTTAAAGGAAGTAGTGGTATGCATTTTTGGTTAGGCAGAGGTCGAAGGAATCTAACTCTTACAGGTAATTGATATTCAAAATCATAAGATACTTTACATGCCTTTTTTAAATTAATAATATTTCTCAAGTATACGTCAATTAAATCGTCTCTTTGACCCTAACTAAAAATTAAAAATACGCCACTTGATCTAGCTTCTAAGAACCACATCACATAATATAATCCTCAAATTTTGCAATGTATTTGTCGAAAGTCCTTGAATCTTAGGATAAATGTTACTATTAATCCAAAAGTTGACTTAAATAAGTGAGTACATATTTATCTTATTGGAAAACCATGAGTTTTTATCTTGATTAGGGTATTGCTTTCTTCTCATTAGAAAATTACCTCTTTAACGTGCAAACAAATAATCTAGCATTAAATAGAAGCTTAGCTTTTTATAAATTACAACCTTTGATGCCTACTAAGATCATACCATTAAAAAAATGTCCATTTTCATTTCCCAATTTTGATATACTCTAGAGACTAAACTATAATCATTTTTTATTACAACTCTACTTTTAACCATGTTAGCCTAGTGATCATTATCCCTTCCATGTCTATTGTCATGGGTATGAGGGGTAGCTTGACACCTAGGACGATATTCAAATTGGTTATGTGTATTTTTGGAAGACATTTTTTTCGTTTTAGAGTCACTTGTCAAGACCAATTTAATCTAAGGGTTTCACCACATTTGATTTCATTACATTATTCAAATCAATATATGGATGTTACTATAGTTGCTCTTAGCTCTTGAGTTGAATGAATTTTTTCTGTAACTACATTTTATGTTATTAGGTCTATTGATTACTTTAGTGGTTGAGAATCAAACATTTTATATTATTTTGTAAACCTAGTAGTCATAAACTATTGCAATTGAAAACAAGTTTGTAATTTAGGTTGATAAAGATAAAGAGAGACAAATAAATCATGAAATATGATAGCAGAAGAACATTTAAATAAGCAAATGTTGTAGCATAATACTTAAAAGTAAGATTTTTTTTATTTTATTTTGTATTATTTTTTCATATAATTTTAAATAATTTCTAGCTATTAAAAACTAAAGAATAAACTTGAAAGATATTGGTTGAATGATAAATTAAAAAATTATGCAAAGTTTTTGTCGCAAACCATTCATTGATACAAAAGTTAATAGTGGATGATATGCTAAAACTGGTGTCTAGTTTATCGATAATTGAAAAGTTATAAAATTCATGCAATATATCCATATGAAAGGCTTAGCCAATGGTGCTATAGGTTCATAATAGAAAATCTTAGTTTCGCTGGACAAGTAAAACATTTGCTAGAAGCTTAAGACATACATTGATCTTTTACATTCGGAGTTTTAATGCTATAGAAATGTGATTTTAATAACCAACATCCATAATGGTCAAGTTTGTGGTGAAGTGTCGAAGTGAACAATTTGAGTTTTTGAAAACTAAATAAGAAAAAGTTCATAAAAGCAAACTGAAATTTGGTTGAAGTGATTAATTTCCTAAAAGTTGAAATTAAGTGATTAAGAGCTTTATTGATGATTTGATTCTCTTGTAAATACTGAATAATGTCTTAGAATCACTTTTTTATGTCCTTTAACTCTCCTTTCAATGTTACCTCTAGAATCACACCATTACTTTGAATAAACACAACACACTTCTATTGAAATAGCTTAATGGAGGTGCTTTGTTAATTTATTCAAATTATATTACTTGCAATGTTCTTAGCATCACTATTTATGGAGATTTCAAGGATATAACGATAATTTGTTAGCCTAGGATACGAAAGGATATTTTTTGTATACTATGGAACACTTTTTAGAATTCTAAAGAATATCTTTTAAAATCTAAAACTCATAAGAAATTATAAAAAAAATAAATGAAATTAAGAAAAAAACTTTCCTTGAAATGAAGCAAAATTAAGTTGGCATAGGAAGCTCCCAAATTGGCATGTGCATTTTAAGTGTTAGTTTAGTGAGTGGCAAGGAGGTGGCCTATGCGATCAATGCAGTATGGACAGATTGAAATAGTTTCATGCCAATTCTCATCTTTAGGCTTGCACGAGCTAACAAGTCAACATAGGTTAATAGGTTAGGAAATTTCATGCACTGTAGATCAACACTGGTCAGTGTGTGTTGATCGGATAAATGACTTGGAAGAGTTGTGGTGTCGTAAGCAGGCCACATGAATCAACACTAGTAGTGGTAAAGGAGAAAGATAGCCAATAGTAGCAAAAAGCAACCGAACTCTCAATTTTAAGGCTTTTTAAATTTATTTTGAAAAATTTTTTTGCTAACAGAATTATGATACTACTATAAGGATATCTTTAGTTGAATTTAAATCTAGAAGTATCTCAAAAGCTACTAATCAATCTCCAAACGACTTAAACTAAATTATAAATACATATAACTTAATAAATTAATTAAAAAATTAAAAAATGATATGTATAATTGTCAATTATAATTGGCCCCAAAAAAATGTATCAGAGACTAAGCAAAAGTATAGATACTAAACTTCAAATGGTTCTAAGTTCGACTAAGATCAGTATGCCTGATGATGGAACCCTTGTGTGTTGTACGAAATGCTACTATGTCACAAACTTACTAATATTTTGTAAATGCTAGAACATAATTACACAATGATTTTTTTAAGGGCAACATCCAACCTGTTTGATGATTCTAAAGAAAAATCTAAATTCTACAATATTCTCTTAAAAATAGAAATAATGTTCGGCATGATATGGATGTAGATATTGAAAGCTTGTATAGTTTTTTTAGCTATGTTGATGTTATAAATGATCTGCATAGGTTCCATAACAATGTTATATGTGGCTTTATTGATGTGACATTGAGAAAATGAGGAAATGGTGTTTTTTTAAATTTTCAATAATTATTTGATGATATGTAGTTTCACTAGTGGAGATACTAAACTTCGAATGGTTGTAAGTCCGATTAAGATTAGTATGCTTCTAGGTGGAACACTTGTGTGATATACGAAATACTACTATGTCACAAACTTACTAATATTTTGTAAATGCTACAAGATTATTACTCAATTTTTTTTAAAGGGTGAAGGCCAACCTTTTCGAGGATTCTAAAGAAAAATCTAAATTATACAATAGTCTCTTCGAAATAGAAATAATGTCTGGAATGAAATGTAGATATCGAAGGCTTGTATTGTTTTTTAAGCTATGTTGACGTTAAAAATGATCCCCATAGCTTCCATAACAATGTTATACATGGCTTTATTTGTGTGGCAATAAGAAAATGAGGAAATGATGTTTTTAAAATTTTCAATAATTAGTTGATGATATGTAGTTTCACTAGTAGATGATTATTTTAATCATAAGTTATAACAATTTATTTATATTTATTACATGCAATTAACATCCCCTAAAATCATTTAATAAACTTTTCACCATTACAAGGCACATAAACCATTTCTTAACCTTTTCTTTTATAAAAAATATTACTACATATTGGAGGTTACAAGAGTAATAGTTTATGGCTTAAAATGCATTATTATTATTATTATCAAGACATCTAAAGATTGTAGATGATATGTGTGGGTGATGTTGAGCATCCATAAGCTTTTGATGTGTTTGTGGGTGGGAATTTCATTTGCTAACTAGTTCCCGTTCAATGATTTGGAGTGTCTAGTTGTAGTATCATTATTACCAATTCAATATATAGGTTCGGATGAGTCCAATGCATAAAGGTATCCATAGTGACCAAGATTGATTCCACATAAGTCATACATTGAAATTATATAAGCACACAGAAGAGTGCCATGAATTGTCTTGTTGTAAGGAACTACCATATTGTATTATGAGAATCATATGACAAAAATTTTATGAAAAGATTGATGAAGTGCTAAACCTAGATAATTAAGGAGCTGAACCAAAAAAACTAAGAATTTGTACCTCAATGGATATGCTGGTTTAACATAGTAGTGTATTATTGTAACTAAATAATCATGCAAAAATCATTGGGATATAAAAGAAATCCAAATGGTTCATGCCATGTCACATATTTAGCTAATAACAATCTTGGTATGAAGTAAGATATTCTGTATGACATTGATAGATTTTGTGAATGTACGACATACGAAAAAAATTAAACATATTTGTCTAATCTTTTCTAATTAATGGTAGTATCAGAATGTCCTCGACACAAAAAGTAAGAACAAAATATAGATCTAATTGATCAGCATCGAGAAACATGCGTAGTAGAAAATAGTCTTGATGTGAAGTGTTATACTATGCTAATAAATGAATCATATTTGGCATGTTAAGCAATTGTTTCCCATTGGGGTTATCCAAATTGAGTGTTGAAGCATTATTAAAATGTTAAGGAGCATTCTAAAAAGTCTATGTTGGGTAGCCTACTTTGATAGCAACAATATTGCTATGAGGTAAGATATAATTAAATACCATGACAAACTCTGTATCATACATGTTGAAATACTAAATAGGTGTCATCATATTTTTTTACTCATTAATGACCACATTAATATGATTGAACCTATGATAAAGGTGTAAAGAATCAAAATAAATAGAGAGTCTGATGTACTGCCCAATTAAGTCCATCACAACTAATGAAAGTAGTTCTAGATGATGAGGATGTAGAAACATATTATGTAACAAAAATTGATGGATAATTATCTTAGCTATTAGATCAAATTACAAAAGTTTTTGAAAAAGAGATGGCTTTTTTCTCATTTTTTGCATATGTTATTCCTAAAAAGAACAATAAATTTGATCGGCAACTTCCTAATTAACAAAATTAAATTAAAACTATAGAAACAATTATAATGTAATGGTAATAAAATATGCAACCAATTTACTTTAGTGAAAGTAGTAATAATTGTGTGAGCCTTTCTTTTGAATTTTTCATAGAATCAAGTGCAAGTTTGATAAGAATATATTGGAATTTGTTGGATTTGTATTACAATTTATACAAAAAACTCTTATCGTAGATATAATAACAAATCATTTGTTGAAATCGATGGACTCTATGGAAATTGTTTCCTTGCTATGAAATGTGCTGCATGAAATACGTTCATTGCCTTTTCCCAAAATATCATTAAATTTACATGAGTTATGTAAAACCAAAGTATTTTAAGAAATTTAAATTCTTAAGCTAAAAAAAATATATGATAAAATCTAGTGGTCTTCCAATATTTTAGTTCACTCTTTTTAGTCTGAAATGCTCAGTAATTTCAATGGGAACAAGTCCAAGTCATCCTTATTGATTATGTGAATGCATTCAACAAATTCAATTATGGAGGCATTAGTTGGATGACTTTCCTTATGATTATGTTATGAATATATCAACATCTCTCCTCATCAATCTTAATTAAAGCTTTGTAAACTCGTAGAATTTGTTATGAATTTAGAACCTCTAATTGAATACTGTTACTACCTATTTGAGCCTACTAGTTTGTTACTGGATTTCCTTTCCTGAATATGTGTTAGAATTGAACTACTTTGCAATGAAATAGATTCATTCTATTTAGTCGGTTTAAGATAAAGCAAGGGATTCCACAGCTTTTATACATCATTACAAAGATTGATTAATTGTTTTGATCTATAATGATGTTTTTGTGATCCCAAATTATCACATAAGTTTAAACAAAATAGTATTTCAATGGCTTCAACATATATACTTATTTAGATACAATGTAAATAGCTCTAACATGTAGTATCTAATCAAATAAACAAGACCTATAGGGCCTTGGTTCATTTTAATCAATCCATTAGAAATTTATTTGACTAAATCCACTACTAAGGGAGTCATTGAACCACTTTTTTAGTATTCAATCATTCTCAAAAAATCAAGGAAGCAATGCATATTTTAACATTTGAGGATCCATTGAACTTCTTTACATAATTAAGCAACATTTGAATATTGCATAAGTATTACGATGAACTCTATTAAGTAAATTATAGGGAATATTTGCTCATTGAATTGTTTTCAATATCTATCTTCAAATATTACAACATATGAGAGACAGTAGGATATGAAATACTTCAAAAGCTATTGAGTTTTTTTTACTACACTTTCACCATTATAGAAGCATTTCTTAAATCATGATGTTAGGGTATTTGATGCCAAGATTAATTGCAATGCGGTTCCCTAAGTTTCATTTGAGAGCCTCCAAATGCACAAAAGAGCATTTATCCATAAATTGAAATTCGACTTCCCCATGTTGTTATAAAAAGTTAATTAGTTATTTAGGAGCCACTAGTTTAGTAGAGTTTTGGAAGGTTAAGAATTATTTTAATTATTTTTTGTGACATGAATAAGATAATTAATTACCTCTAATCTTATCCCATCATGAATTGATAGTGAAATTTCCATCCTTGGTGAGGGGGTCCAATAATTGTTGTCATCCACATCAACTTAGTTCCAAGTAATGTAAAATACAAAATAGTGAGAATGATTCTCTTTATTTGATTCCAAGTCATTGAGCAAGTTCAACAACATTTTCTGTTAAAGAAATTACATATCATGTTTCGAAAACAGATAATGTTTGAGGTGTAGACCTTATAAAAAGGCTTTGCATTATATGCATCCCTAAAATCCTTTTATTTCTTAACGAATGATCTAGACTTTTCATGGGGGAAGCTAATCATGTTCTAGCTAGCTAAATTGTGCTTGCTAACCAAATCATTATCAGCTTAACTAAAACAATTTATCATAATTTCTAAAAAAAATAATAATCTTATTAAAAAGATAAGATATCATTAGATTGTATGGTGCCATTGACTATAAGACATGATTAACATGTGCTACATCCAATTGAGAGTGATTTATTATAGTTTCTTAATGTATTATTGTATTATAAAAATAACATTGTAGATATGGCTTTTTATGGCTATGTTGTCTATATAATTTATAAAGTTAATATCTTGAATTTTATGAATTATTATGATTATGATTATTATTATTATTATATAATATTATGTTTATAATTTTTTTATTTAAAAATTTTTAGCATCAACAATTATACAACTAATTTAAAAATTTATTGTCTTGATATCATTGCATTTTTTACGATTTTTAAATTCTTACTATATTATTTATTAAAAATATTAACATGTTATTCTAAAACACTAAATTCTTAAATTTTATAATAATAATTTTTAACAATTATTTGAAAAGTATGATGTACTATCATATTTTATTAGATTTTAATAATAAAACAAATTTGAATGTATAAAATAAAATTTATTGATCTTTTAAGTTAAATGCTTTCAGAAGTAATTCTTTATTTTTAGCTATTACTTTTTTATGACAACCTTTTAACATAGTATGATATACTTGTCAAAAAAAAAATATAGTAATCAAAATTTTTTGCCTTTTATTAACTTATTTGAAAACTTTTGTGCCACAATTAAACAAAAACCAAAACATAAAAATAAAAAAACTCATGGAATAAAATTTCTAACATAAAAAATGGGTATATTATCAGCTAAATAGTTCAAGAGTGTATGCTTTGTATAACTTTCTATTATATAGAATATTAAAAAACAAAAAAGAAAAAACTAAGACTTCAATTTTAAAATGGATTAAATTAAAAATATACTTTTTTGAGAAAATGAAGTATTATTAGAAACTTTGAAAACTCAAAATTATTTATCAAATTCCATATTAAAAAATCAAGAAGACTATGTTCTATGTTCTAGCAAATACCTTAAAAGATTTTTTTGTATTTAAAAATAGAAAACGATTAACAATACAAAATATCAAAGTGATTTAATAGAGTGAGCATTATCATAAAAATATTTATATGCAAAAAATATAAAATATGTTAAGATGATTAAAAAGATTACAATAGCTAATATTTTCAAATATTTAAAATATTAAAAAAAGTTTTAGTTATACTAACAAAAGCATAAATACTAACAAAAAAATTATGAATATGATATCACAAATAAAAATGAGATAAATATGTATATTTCTTCAATGATTAAAAGATATGAAAAAATGGGCATTGCTATCTTATATCATATTTTTGCAAAATTTAATGTCTTCTTAATATTATTTTAGAATTGACACCAATAGTAAGAAATATATTAAACATTAAGAGGAAATACCAACTAACATAATCAAGAATTTTCCTTTTTTCTATCGTGACAATGTAATTTAAAAGTTATATAAGACTATGACAACTACTTCATTATTTTATTTATTTTTTCAAGCATTTTATCATTATTATTTTAGAATTTTTTAATTAATTTTATATATATTATTTGACATCAGTAAAGTTTTTGGACACTTTTTATGATCGTAACATTTAGCTTTTTAAATATTTGCAATATTAATAAATTTTTTGTATGAGTTTTAAGTTTTAACACCTTTTATTTTGCATTATGGGTGTTTTTATCTTGTAGTATCAAAAGCTTTATTATTCATTCATTGTCTAAATGATTTAGGTTTTTAATGTACTAATATTTACTTATATTATTGATATTTATTTTATTTTTTAATATATGTTTACCAGTCATATTTATATTTTAAATTTAATTATTCATTTGAATTACAATTTTTCTAGGTATAGCTTTTATTTATAGAAACTAAATTATTTTTCAAATTGATATGAAACATAAAATTGTTTGATGTTACATAATAATTAATATTCTAATTATTATATGAAAGTAAATTTTTATGTTCTCAAAAGTTTTTAGTATGAAATATTTCTATTATTATTAAAACTTTATATATTGTGATCCCTTGTGCTATCTTTATTGGTAATAATAAAATATACAATACTGCAATCCTTTTTTTTTAATATCAAACTTTTTTCATTCTAAACATTATAATATTTCTTGATTACTACATCCAATTATTAACATTATGCAACATTTTTGAGTTTTGCTACCAAGCATAAATAGTTATTGTACAATACCAAACATACTAAAGGAATAATAAAAGCATCTGAGAAATAAATTTGCCTTATGTGATAATGATAGACATCATTTTATCGCAAAAGTGTCCATATAATATCTTTGTCTAATATGTCACCTAGAGAGTATTATAACTAGTCGATGAATCATCATCAATGACTGTCAATATTTTCTAATCTAAAATATGCGTTTGATAACATAACAATTTAATTATTAAAATATCTCTTATATTATGTTTTTTTATTTATATAACAGGTTATATATATTCTTATTGTTTAAATATCTTTTTTTCTAAGTTTTTTCTATAAAAAATTTTGTATATGTATTATTATGAATTCATTATTCATTTTATTATTTTTGTATTTTGTATGTATAATTAAATATTTAAAATAAGTCTTTATGTTCACAATATTATGTTATATGCAATAATTTATAATCTTCTAGTCTTATATATTTGAGCTAAGAAAATTTTATTACACATTTTCTATTTGTTCATAGAATGAAGTTTGTCATACAACAAGAAAACATTATGTCTGTATATTCTACATAAAAATTAGAATATTTAAAAATTCTATGTATCAATATTTATATTTTAGTTTTATTAATAATTATAAATGTTTTAATTTTATTATCTACAAACATATTTTTAGAGATTATAATAGTAAAACAACATATATCAATGCATTATTAATAGTTACACATGTTTTAATTTTTTTGATACTGTTTAACATTTAATATACTCCATTTTAATGTTCAAATAATTTATATTAGTATTATTTCTTGAAATATCTGTACTTATCATTACTTATTTAAACCATGGTTATTCTCCCTTTTTAATACTATGAAAAAGGAGGTATAATTTATGCAAATTGTATTACACCTAATTATTATCTTAAGAATTTAAGTTGATCAGTAAGAAGGAATTTGTAGATATGTCTACAAATTCTTATTTAGTAGAAACATATGTGAATTTTATTAAGCCTTTAACTACTTGGTCTCTCATAAAGTGATGTCTTACACTAAGTGTTTGCTCCTAGAATGATTAATGTGGCTCATTGGTAAAGCTAAGGCATTAACATTATCAATTCTAATGCAAACGTTTGAGAGATCTAAACCATAGCCTTAAAATTATTGTCTCAAACATAACACTTGAACGATAGATTCTTTAGTCGCTACATACTTCACCTCTATTGCCAATATGGCTTTAAAATCTTTTTTTCTTGCATCACCATTAAATTAAAATATTTCTTAGTAGTTTATATGTACCTAAGTTATTTTTCTTATCTACACTAGAGCTTATAAAGCCTGGATAAAGGAAACCTATAAGATCTCATAAATGAACATTTTTAAAATGCCTTAAACCACAATCTTTTAATTTGTCTTAAAATGCTTTAGTATTATTTCATTATACTTTTTGTATATTTGAAGATTAATTGAGTCAACGTTAGATGGGCTTTCTAAAGTTTTAATTGGAATCTTAGACATAAGCTAACACTAAATAAGATGTCTCACTTGTTAATTGTAAGATGTAATAAAGATCTAACAAGTTCTTCATAAAGATGTTAATCAATATTTTACTAAATTTCATCTAAATCGTCTAATTTATTCATTAAAATCTTCTTATAATTCACATTTTCATACCCAATTTTTTTAAATTAATGTTTTAATTACTTAGTCTGTAAAGCAAAAATTTCCTCTTTAGGTTACATAATTTGTGATCCAAAGAGGAAATCTATTTCACCTCTTATGCTTATCTCAAACTCCATTATGATTAACTTAGTAAGTTCCTTAAACATATTTTGATTTATTCTTTCAAACATATTTAGAGAATTTAGTAATACTATGTTAACTATTTTTTATTTGTAAAAGCATTAGAAATTTGATAATTACTCAATCTTTGATACCATAAACAAGGAGCTTCCGTAAGGCCATAAAATCCCTTCTCAAGCTTATAAACATAATCACTATGAACACACATCTCAAAACTTATGGGATTTTCTATACATACATCTTTTTTTATTATCCAATTTTAAAATGGAAAATTTTAATCTATTTGATATAATCTAAATTTCTTATAACATGAATATAGTAAGAAAATTCTAATAGCCTCTAATCGTGTTACTAATAGAAATGACTCCTCAAATAATATAATTCAACTTGGATATAACACTCACCAATATATCTTCTTTTGTTTCTAGTGATCACTCTATTTTCATCTAATTTATTTTTAAATATACATTTAGTAGCAATCACTTTTTGATTAGAAGGCTTAGGAATTTTTTCCCACATTTGGTTTCTCTTAAATAAATCTTACTCCTCTCTCATTACCTAAACCTAATAGTTAACCTTATCAACTTCCCTTATACTAATTCTATGAAAGATACAAATGTATTATGATTAATTCTATCATAAAGTTTCATGCCTAACTCTTTGAGTAACTTCTCTTATAATTTATTTTCTTGGATGTAATGCTTGGTAGTTCTAGTATTTAAGTAATTGATGGCTAGTCTCTCCTCCTTCTATTTTACATTGTCTTTTACCTTCATCTTTATTCAAGTCTAAGTTCTTTCAGGACTTTATCTTTTAGTCTAAAGTATTCTTATTTATCTTATGCGTAGAGTCATCAAGAACTATATTCATGATTTTCTCTATCTTTTAAATATTAATGTTGAAACCTTTATGAGTTTTTAGAAAGAATAGCCCCTATTAAAATTTTTGGGCATAATTTTTCATCAAACATCTTCAAGTTGACCTTTTTTTATTAAGAATTGTTTATTTATAACAAAAAATATCAAATTAACTAACATTCAGTTTCTTACTTTTAAATAACTCTTAAGGACTTTTTTTAAATATTGGCCTTAAATTAATTCTATTTATTATATAGCAAGTTGTGTTA
Organism: Vanilla planifolia; assembly: GCA_023846275.1. Lineage (NCBI taxonomy): Eukaryota > Viridiplantae > Streptophyta > Magnoliopsida > Asparagales > Orchidaceae > Vanilla > Vanilla planifolia. Next base: position 625,732 of record JAIUJO010000100.1, read on the forward strand.
GTTTGCTCAGCCAAAAAGGATTTCGATAAGTTGTATTTGATTAGTATTGTTCTACCCATATCAACCGAGGACATCTTCTTTATTTCTATAGTCCCATTTCATTGATGTGAATAAGGACATGTAAATTGATGGCTCTCATTTTTAAACTCATTTCTACTGTCACCTTAAATACAAATTAATTTGAGAAAGGTTATTTTTTCTATCTCTTTTATTAATTTGGCAAAGATTTCATGTGTCGCACTTTTACTCTCAAGAAATACAACCCAATTATATATAGAAGAATCATTAATAATCATAAATTTATATTTTTTCTCCCTTATCTTTAGGATTGTGTGAGTCTAAAAAGGTCTAAATAAACTATCCCTGAAGGTCAACTACTAGTTAAGTAATTTTTAGGTTTAAAAGAAATATTTTACTTTCTGTTTATGTTAGCACGATTCATACATTTTTTAACTAGTTTTTTTTGGTTTGAAAGGATCTAGCTATATCTAGCTTGCCTATTTTTTTAATGTAGAATATCCCATATGACGAATTTTGATTATCTTTTTCCTAGACTTGCCTCCAAGTGTTACCCATCTATTTGGACCACATGTTATTTAGAAAAATTTTGACCGATCTTTAGTCATATCTCTTGAGCATCCAATATTCCATTCTCAAGAGCAATTTTTTGACTTTTCGCTATATAAGGCTACATAAATTATAAAAATTTTATTTAATAATCATAAAATGAAAATTTTATTTGCCTTTTTTCTATGGATAATTCCAAAGTGTATTTCTTCTAACATATCAATGTCTCAAAACACTATATCTTTATAAAATTATTATTAAAACAACTTTTTCAAAATCCTTATTATCTAATCTTGGGAACCCAACAAGCTTGACTTAGTCATTTGAAACAAGGTTTTGAACTAGAAATAGTTTCCTTAATTTGATAATCCTTAATGGTATGATGTTTTTTACAACTATAATAGTATGTCATTTTGAATGATTAAGAATATTCAAAAGAAGTCATATTTATGTTCAAAAAATTAGACATAATGTGAAATATTATTAAAAATTTTATTTTCAGCTGAATAAATTTTTGTTTCCAAATTTCTTATTTTTTCAAAGAAATGTGCTCAATGATCACGGAATCAATTTCATCATATAAATGTTTTTCAATCTCTTTTAGTAAATAATAAAAATGATAATTTATTCTTTGTAAAACATTTTTAATTTTTTATATACAGATATTGAAGATGATAAAACACTAATAACTTTTATGTAATTATTTTCAAGAACTTCACAAGGCCAGGAGCTTACCTTAATCTTTTATTCTTCACTTGTTGTACTTGGTTCATCATCATTTGTCTTGAAGCATATCTTTCCTTCCTCCTCATTACTTGAATGAATGGAGTTTAATTGCTCTGAAGCAGTCCAAGTAGCTTGAAAATCTTACTTTTTTTAATTCTCTTCTTTTCTCTTCCTTATTTATTATGTATTTGAGTTGTGTATAAGCTTGTATAATATTTTTGGTTTGATCACAATCATAGCATCTTAGTGTTTTTATCTTCTCTCTTATTGTTTTGCACAAATTCGTATTTACAATATTTTTTACAAAATTTTTATCTAAACCTTTAACATTAAAATTTACATCTTCCTCCAAGTCAATAGAAAATATAGATGTCATATCTAGGTTATCTTTGTTAGTTTTAATTGCTAATGGTTCATTGAACCTTTCTCCGTGCTTTTCTTACTTATGGAGGCCATATTTTCAACTCTATTCATCACAACTTTATTGTTAATAATTCTCAAAGTAACTCATGTAATGTGAGCTTGTTATGTCTTTGGATGCCATTATTACTGTGGCAAGAAGATCCTACTCATTGGGTGGAATCTTTACCATGTTTCTTATAGGATCAAAATTAAAATTTTCTTAAAGTTTTTTTAATTCATTAGTAATATTAGTAGTTGGGATAGACATCTTCTTTAGAGTTTCTCTTGAGATCATTCAAAAAAGCACAGAATAATGTGTAAAAAAATTATTTTTATTTCTTTAACTTACAAAGTACCTTCATCATAAGTTCCTTCTAACTTTTTCCAAACTTCATGTGTTGTATAAAAATTCATAACTTGATTAAATTCAATTATAGATGTACTACAATGATGGTAGTTGAGTGCTATGGTATTTAATTATCGTTCTATTATTATCAGTACTAAGTGCACTAAACTACTTGATTTCATTTGTGCATTAATCTCTAAGTAAATCTTATAGTTCTGTGTGCACTTTCCAATCTTGTAAGTCAATTGATTGGATAAAAATTCTAAATAGATTTTTCAAAATATTAATAAAATTTTACGATTGAATCATGATATGATAATTGAAGAAGACATTCATCTGGTGATGCACCCATATTAATCATGAGTTATAACATATTGAAAACTGAATTTAAAAAGAAAATTAACAGAAACATACTTTGGAAAGCACACAAAAATGGTAAGATAGAATTTAAACTTGTTATGCCATAAAAATATTATATAAATAAACATAACAAATAACTAAAACATAATTAATGGATCACCATCGTGATTTGACTCACTTTTCGTAGGGAACCCATTTCATATTAATTGAAATAAAAACAAGTAGATCAATGCCACATGTGGGGTGACTTATGAGTTTAATAATATTTCTTTCTTTCTTTTCTATATTATATTTTTTTTAAAAAATAATTGATAAAATGAATTTCATATTCATAGAAAACCTTGATTTTATATATGCAAATTGTTCAATTTTATGATTCAAAAATTATAGTAAAATTTAAAATACTATAACTAAATCAATATATTATTTCGTTTAAACTTGGACATATGTCCATCCTTCAACTTTCTAGTTTTGATGGGTTCACTTATAACAAAAGCTTTTGTGAAATTAACACCAACTTTGTTTTTAGTGACATCAAACTAAACTGAGGCTTTCATAAATGATGGGCTACCCTACCCCCAAAAAAGGAAAAATACAACAAGAAGGAAAAATTAAAATAAGTTTGTACAACTTTCGATTATTGTTGATTAATAGATGAAGGCACAATGACCATAAAATTACTAAGACAATTAAGAAATTGAAAGCTTAGAAATGATTAGATTAGCTGAAAGAATTTACAATTTTGTGACTAACTAAGTTGTAGTTATTATAAAGAAATTTTTCTATAGTAGAATTCGATGTGGTGACTCATTGATACCTTAACTATTAGTTCATGTTTATTGGTTATTTCATCAATAATGGATATATTTATATAGAAATAATTTTGATCAAAATTATTATAAAGTTAAGAGAAAGTTGGTTTAAATGATGCTTAAAAAAAGCTTAAAAGCTTTTTGAAATAATTTAAAATATTTCTTTTAGTTAGTTAACACAATGGCTCAACTAACGACTAAGGAATTAGCCATTATATGGGATCAACCACCATCGTTGGATCTATTAGAGAGGTTTTTGACTATCAGTACAAAAACTATTAAAGCCAATTAGTTCTAGATAGTTAGATCATGATGCATTAAGTCTAGCAATCCAATTAAGTAAAATGAGATACGGATCATTCAATTGATCATTTGCAAAGACAAACAATATCTCAACTTTAGGAAACAAACATGGATTGTTCTAAACCTTCTAATTCATGGGTAGATTATTTTGAGAGGAGGAAACAATTAAAGCAATCTAATGAAACCATACCTTATCTTTGTTGTTCGTTTTGAGCCAAGGTTGAGTGCTTATAGTTGATTGAACATTTATAACTTGATCCAACATGCGTGGGTGACTGCATTGTTGAGATCGGTGTTTGGTAGGAGGGCAAGATCCACGTTTGGCCAGCGATTTGTTCTTTGAAAGAGTGGTGCATCTACCTTAGGCTTTGAACTATAATCGCTATACTCTCCTGTAGTCCCATACAGAATTTGTGCAGGTTAATAATTCGAGATTTTACATGCAGTTACGTTGTGGAAGAACAAGAGGTTGCATGGGGAGCCTTAACATGGGCACGGATCACTTCAAGGGGATATGGAAAGTGAAAGTTCTACCTAGGGTGCATCGTTTTTTTTGGTGTCTAGTTGGGGATCATCTCCCTATGACAGTGTGTATGGCACGTAGGGGATTGGCTGAAAATAGCAATTGCATATAGGGATGTAATGCTGCTGAGTTGTTGTAGCATATCTTGTTGAAGTGCCCATGCACGCAGGAGTTTTGGAGCGATTGCTAGATGTGTGGGGTTGTGGCTGGGCTTGGCATTCTTTTTAGCATGCGTAGTGGGGTGCCCTTCATGCAGCGTTTTCTTGAGTATGTGGGGTTTCTTGTGTGACGACAAGACGACAGCATGATGCATACAGCAACTTTAGCAACGAAGATGTCTTACATCTGGGATATCTCAAATGTGAAGAAACACAATTAAGGTATGTCTAACTGTAGCACTATTATGTAGAAGATGCAGATTGAGCTCGCAATGCACTACATAGCTCACCTATCCAAGTGTTGCAGGAACCTATGTAGTTCTTTTGAGCTGATGGTAGCCCAAAATTGGGTTCGCCCTATTGGATGGATAAAACATAACTGTGACACTACATTGATGATGATCTAACGGGCCTTGGCTTTGTGGTAATGGAACACACGGGGAAGCCATTACTGGTGATCGAAAGGAGAGTTTTTTCTACGGCAAGTGTGGCCATGGAAGTTCAAGCCATGCTTGAGGCTCTTGAGTTTGTGAGGACAATAGTATTGATGTTTAGGGTAATTGAGATTTAAATAGATTCAACGCTCTCGATGCAAGAGGTGAGCACTACTGTAATGCATGTGCCCGTCGGAGGTTCTTTTGCCAATGCGATTCTACATGATCAAGGCCTCGACGCACTGACCATCTCACTATTTCAGAGAGAGGGCAATGCTCCGATAGATTGGGCTGTGCGCATTGCCTGTCACTCAGACTTTGCTTAGGGCTGAGGAATGCTCCTCCCTGAAGTGTTTCGTGCTAAGGAAATCCCACAAGAGGGGGGGTGAATTGTGTATTTAAAAATTTTTATAAGTTTCGAAATTAAAACTTAAAAGTTTTAAGCACCAATAAATAAATTTGAACACAAAAGTTTTTAGGTGGTTCGACTCAAAACCGAGTCTACGTCCACCCCAAACCGGTGTTGGGAAAAATCCACTAAATGCACCAATTACAAGTGAGGTTTTTCGTACGGTTCACCTAAAACCTACTTGGGATTTTTACTACGACTAATCCCAAACCTACTTGAGTTTTTCTCCAGGCTCAACTCAAACCCGGGGCGTTTAGCACTATTGCCGGGATGCCCTTACCCCAAAACGAAAAATACAACGTTTGGCAAAAAGAACTTAGGAGAAATAGGAGAAAAGGGAGGCACACACAATTGAAAAATTAGAAGGATAGAAATGAGAAAAATTGAATCATGAACCTCTAATGTCAAGTGCCTTGTTGCAGTTTTCCTTTTGAGCTTGAAGGAATCGTTTTTGCTTGTGATTGCTCGAATTTGAGATCTAAAATCTTTGCAAGAATTTAGCCAAGGTAAACTAAATAAATCTTAATTCTTCCCTATTTATAGAGCTTAAAATTGAGCTAAAAAAAAACAAACCTTCAACGGCTCCTAAAAAACAGCTAGCCGTTTGGGCAACGGACGGAAAGCAGCCACCGTCCGTTCTGGGCCCAAAATTGAACGGCACTGATCAAATTTACGAAACAGCCGTTCGATTTTTATCTGGAGTGTTGGATCCGCATGCTGAACGAACGACACCAATTAAACTCGCGAAACAGCCGTTCGATTTTGATCTAGAGCGTTGGATTCGCGTGCTGGATGAACGACGCCGATTAAACTCGTGAAACAGTCGTTTGATTTCAATCTCGCACGTTGGATCTGGGCGGTCTTGATCTGAGCCTTTGGATCCTGTCAAAGTTATAAGGTGGGATTTTTAGTCCCACACTGCATAACTAAAGTCGGTGCACCGCTTTATAAGAAATTTGCATTGTTTAATTCTCGAGCCTCTGTGGGGCTGGCTCCCCCCTTGATCGGGATTTCATCACCTGATCGAGTTGACTTGACCATTCACTGTTTATTGACCATTGATCGTCGCTGTACTTTGACCTAGCCGAGCTCCTCTCTGCGGGCTTTGGGCGGGCTTGGCTTAGCCAAGCACTGTTCATTTGGACCGTTGACCACCACTGTAGTTTGACATCGCCATGCTCCTCTCGGCCGGCTTTGGGATGTGTTGGCTCGCCCTTTTTGGGTCAACAAATTTTTAATTTCTAAAAGACCTGGACGGGCAAATTGCGTGATGGGTCGGCCCGCCCAGTGCTACGGTGAATTTCCCGAGACTTAAGCTGTTTTAAGGTTCATTGGAAGAATTTTTTGTGCTAAAATTTTAAATATAACTGTACCAAAATAATTTTATATTATCATAGTATTATAAGTTTTCTAAATGACTATGAAAAGAAATTTATGAAAAATAATTCCTAAATAATTTTAAAAAATCAAATACCAATGTCTATACTTTTTGTCAATAAAGCTTGGCCCAAAAATCAAAATTCAATAATTATTAATTTTATTAAATTTTAAATATTAATACTACTAGTGTGCCTCATAATCTCAAAAATTGGACATCTCAATTTCAAGAAAATTCATAAAAACTCAAATATGAAAATTCTAGTACATGTCTCAAATTTCCTTGAAGTATGTCATGACTTCAAGGTCCTTAGAGACCACTATTTTAGACATATGAAATACATGACTTGATTTCATTAAATATTAACAATTTTATTTAAAATCAAGACAAAATAAAATATGAACATTTATGCTTGACTCATCAAACACAAGGGTGTAACACTCCCCAAGCCTCTCCTTAAACTCTTAATGTCTGATTTTCTAATTTATCCTACTTAGAAAATTCTGTGTAAGGCGGTTTTGCCACCTTTTAAATTAAGAAAAGGTGTTTTGGGGAGAAATAGCACAAGACTTTATTGCTGAAAATTAGACTAATGTTAGTCCCACATTGGCGAAAAGAAACGTAGTTTTCTTCATACAATACCTTTTATGGGTGCATAATCCAAGTGTGGTTGGGTTTTCATCATCTGTACCACATGTATGCTTATATTAATTTCATGGTTATGTTTTTGACTTGATCTGTACTTGCTTAGCCCTAATCAATCCTCTATCTCATCTCAATAATATTCATGAATGCATCCTAACAAATTTTGGAGCTAATAAGGCTAGTTTTCAATAGGTGTCTTGACATGATGCTTTCAATATCATTAGATGCACTTATTGGATCAAGACAATGACACTAAAACTCTTCAAATAATGTAGAACACCATAAAACTCACAAATCCATATTTAATTCAATATGAATGTACTAGCACTAGAGTAAATAACATTAGACAAAACCAAGGGTAGCTAACTCCAAACTATACACTTATTACATAATGTAAGAAACTCTTACAAAGTCATAATGATCTATCATTGATGCAATGTGCAAATAAAACCCATCACTTTGACATGGCTGTAATTAAAATAGTGGGAGATATTTTGATTACTTATTGCATAATTATGTGATCTAATAATTATATTAACATCAACTTATCAATGTCTAATTAGTCCTATCATACAATTGCTAAATTTTGTGATCTAAATATCAGATATAAATCTAGACATAATATTCAAATTTAAAAATAATAGTCCAAATCATATTCTAATTTCTAAGTAGAGCTTATTTAATTTAGTCATCTAATCATGCATGTTGGTTTAAAGCAATTACAGAGGCTACTAATGGAGTAGCTCCTATATAACTGCTCTTTTAATTATTATTTTGAGCTATCAACATTCTTATAATTTATTATTATTATTTAATCAATCAATTTTGAAAATATTTTTCACCATTGAAATTTTTATAAATAAGTTAATTCTTAGAAAAATTGACTAATGAAATTTTTACAAAATTTGAAGAAAAGTTTTCATGTCAAGACATTCAAGTTGTCTACACCTAGTACAAATTCTCACTACTTTATGTTGTGTAATACAATCATCAAACACGAAATCTCAATTTTTTTCTCTAATCAATAATGTTCTCAATTCTCTTTATTTCTAATTAATTCAATTAAAAAAAATTTAGTCAAATTAGGCATTTTTCAATCATTGGTTTTTTTATTCGTATTAATTTTTATTTTTTTTGAGTGAATTGTTTTTTCATATTAATTATGTTATAGGACATAATAGCTTTTATTATTGTTCTATTATTATAAGAGTGTCACCTAAACTTCTTATGGTGAAAATCTTATATTTGCACCTATAGTATTACTTGATTTTTCTAGGAGTATGTGTATGCGTCTTTTAAATCAAAAAAACAAATAATCATTCATGTATATTTTTTATTTTTTATTTTTGTTCTTAATTTTCATAAAAATTATATTTAAAAAAATCAATGTCGTTTATAATAAAATTAATATGTTTAAAAGAAAATTAAAATTTGTTAATAATCACTTTTAAGACATACAGATGTTTATTAAAAAAATTACTTTAAACTATTTTCTTTAATTCTTCTTTAAGTTGTAAAATTTTGTTTCGAAGAAACTCGCATCTATTTTGCTGAACGACATTCCATAGAGTTCATATAGAACTATGCAAGTCATATTAGTCTTTTTGTTTAGTTCTATGTCTTTGTTGTAAGATAAAGAAATGAACTAATGATCATTGAATTAATTTGGGTCAGCTTGATAGTGGACAAGATAATAAAATAAGATCACGAAGTGGAATTAGAATGTGAATGGAATTTATTTTACATGCTTATAATTGTGTTGCTTACACATTAAGTGGTCCAGAATATTGGATAAAATAATAGTATCAGTCAATAGAATGTTTGGCAAAACATTGTTAACATAATTTGATGGGTCAATGATGATTTGAGTAACTTAACTAAAGAAAGGTAAGCAAATTAAAATGTCAATAAAAGAAACATATTCCCTACGTGCATCAAATGTGCTGCACACAAGGAAGAAAAAATTATCATGCACTTTATTTTCATGATTTCTAAAAAATATGGAAGTTACAAAAAGTAACATGCACTTTATTTTAATTTATTTATGATAACACAATAAATATTTAAATTATAAAATAAAGTTTTTAAAGAAATATATAAAAAAGAACATGAATTTTGAAAATTATATTTTTTTAGAAAAGAAATAAGAAATTGGCTTAGTCTAAGTAAAACAATACGACTAAGAAAATCATTATTGAAAAGCAATGTTTAAGATTTTCTCATACTATCTACAAAATGGTTCTCTTTATAGTGTAAACTAGGTTGAAGAGTTGTCAATAACGTAAAACTTATCAGAAATTAAAACATTAAGTAGAAAAATGTTTTGAATATTCAATAAATATACAATATGCATTCAAAATTTTTTAATAATTGAAACATAACAAATTTGATAGTTTATAAAACTTTTTAAATAATTGGAAAAAATAATTATTATGGAAAATAAATATTGAATATTTTATTTAATATGTTAATATTAGTAATAAAATATATAATTATAATTTAAAAATGATAAAGAATAGAACAAAGTTAAAATAATATATATATATAATTATCAAGAAATAGAATGATAAAAAAATTAGATTTCTTGTATAATACTTAATATTATAAAAGTTATATTGATAACATTCAAATAATAAAAAAAGGAAAATTCATTAAAAAGCTAAAATTTTTCAAAATTCTTAAAATTACAAAAAAAATTATTATAACATCAAAATATTGACAATAATTAAAAATAGGGCAAGATAATGCTAGTAATGCAAGATCATAATATTTTAAATAAATTATCTTTCATATTAAATAAAAATTCACATATTGAAATAATTTTGAAAATTTTGAGTTATTTTTACATTATATACATATGGCATTATAATTAAATCAATCTATAATAATTTCTATAACAAAAAATTATAAAATAATACCTTAAATAAAATAATTATAATAAGAATGACATAAATGTTGGAAAATATAAATCACAAACAAAAAAATACACTAAACATAATAAAATATTTCAAATGGCAATTCATACATTTCTTTATAAAAAAGGCTTCTTTAAAGTTATGCAAATAAATCTTGATGTCACAAATAAAAAATATTAAAGTTTAATGCATAGAAAAAACATTTAAGACATTTAATTAGGATGTTTAGCTCATCTTTAAGAAAATTTGTGATATGTTTGAAGAATTGTTTTGACAATCTCTATTGCACCTTTGGTTAGTGGGCTAACTTACATTACTAAAATTTTCAAATATATTTTGGATTTATGGTAATTAGTAAGAACTATTTGTAACAAAATATACTTCTCTTTTCATTTGTAATGATATATATTAATCATTATGAGTTGTTAATTAGCATAATATAAAATCCATTTCAATTTTTAAATAATTAGTATAACTCATTGTTTTTTATGATACTAAGGTTTTATTTTTTAAAAAATATATTTTTTTAATTTTTATCAATCATTATTTTTTTTATTTGTCGATAATTATTACTTTAATTATTTTGTAAAATACACTTTCTCACAAAATCTAACATCAATAGATTTTGCATATTTTTAATATATTTTATTCTTCTTTGTTATTTATTTATTTTTAAATTTTTATAATATTTTATTTGTTCACATATGTAAATTTCAGTAGATTTGAAGATTTTGTCAACTTATTTTTTATATATGATACATACGCAAAATTTTAAATATTTATTTATTTGATTTACTTTTTCTTTCCAAATATGTTAAAAACCTTCTTGAAAGATAAATTTCATCTATCTAAAATTAATGGCAAGATATGAAAAGGTTTAAAAAATAAGAAATCATGAATATTATTTCTCATTTCAAATATTTAATTTATATCTGTATTACGCTATTAGAAGATTTTTTAGGTAAAATCTACTGGAAAACAATGTTCGTGTAAAACTTCTTGTTACCCAAAATGCAAAGTGGTATAACTCATGAATCGTTGGATATGGTCACTAACATATGATTTGTAATTTAGCAACATTTTACATGGGATTATTTGTCATAAAATGAACCAATTCTAAATTGTAGACTATATTTATGGGGCACAAACTACCCTTTAAGGATTTTAATATTAATATTGATGATAATGAATAACTTATGCCATTCTTGAAAACCTAATAAACCTTAAATTCTAACTTCCTTCAATATGACCACAATGTCCAAATGAAGATTCAATTGATCATGTTTTATTGATTTAAAAAAGCTAAATAGACATTGGTTTCTTTTTAAAATAATTTAAATATAAATGAGCTTAAAATAAACAAAAACATGAAATTTACTACAAAATAAACAAGCTAAATTTATATGAAATCAATAATATAGGGGTGATATTCATTCTACCCACTTTAATATCATAGAATTGTTAGAAAGCAAGTAGTGTTAATAACTTTGCAAAATTAAATCAAACAAAATGAATGTGATATGTAATATTAAAGAGGATTGCTGCTTCATAAGATCATATAATCTCCCTAATAAAACATCATAGGAAGATGTTAGAAAAGTCATTTTTGGAATGATCAATAAATGTGAAACAACTTGAGCAACAATAGTACAAGTAGTGAGGTGGTTTCCTTTACTAATGATGTAGACATAGTTAGCCTTCATTGGTGTGTATGTAAGAGCCAATTGTAATGTTGTTCTAGTTGGAATTATTAGGAACAATTTGGAGGAACTTAGCTTAGCATCTTTTCATATTAAAATAAATCAAAAAATACATGAAGTCAAGGTAATAGCCATAATTAAGGGTTTGTAATTATGCAGTTAGATACAATTGAGATATTTATACATTTCATTAGATTGCAGTGTGTTATTTATTGTATTCCATGATACACAAAATATATCATAGGAGTTAGAAAATTGTATGTTGCAAGAAAAATAGTTTGTTAGAGATACAATAAAGCTTAGTATGCAAGGAAAGCGATAAAGTGATCATATCTATAGGCAAATCAATAACATCAAAAATTCAACTAGTACATATGATGGTCAATCAATTATAAATAAATGCAAAGTTGTTATTAATATAAAAAAGTATAGCTTCGATTCATTTAATGTTTAAAAAGGGCATGTCATTTAAAATGTTCAATATGTTTTCTATTTACATTAAGATAAAACTGACTATTTAATATTTCTACATATTTTATATTATACAAATATTGCTTTCATAAGATAAGCAGTTGTACTTTCTAGAGTAATTATTCATGTGCACCAAAAATCATAACATCAAAAAATTAACTATGGGTGGTGAACACCTTTTATCTTAGTGCATGGTTTCCATAAAATGTTTTTAACAACAAATTGATCAAAAAAGTACACAACAAAGTAAATATTATCAACCTACTATACTATTGTCTTGCAATATTGCTTCAAATCATAACATTATGTAAACAAACTGGCCATCTTTATAACGTAATATCTTTTTCATGCAAAGATTAATTCAATGGTCATCAAAGAATTATGCATAATAGTCCAACACAATGTATGTCCATTAATTTGCTTAAGTAAATTGGTTCAAGTATGACCCATATATTTGTCCTGGCAAATGGGTGAATGACATCTCAAGAACACTAAGTGTAGCCAACCCTAATAAACTGATTATATATGTAGTTGATTATAAGATTAATTGAATTATTTCAAAATGTGGGATTAAATAAAACTTATTGCCAAACTTGAGATTTCTACATTGATGTGCATTTCGATAATCGAACTTGCCAGATCATGCCCACATTTATGAAAAGTTAAATTTTTTAGCTGTTCCTCCAGCATAGTTGATCGAATAGTTGAGTCTCTCCTTCTATGTGAACAGTAATATGATCATTGTTATTATCCATCTGACTTTCAAAACCATTGCTCCAGTTCTTATCTCATTGTAATTATATTTGAACTTCCTCATTTAAGATGATTAAATGATCACCACTTCATTTAATTAATCTGATGGTACTTGTACCATCTTCTCCATCTATATTGACTAGCTTTCTAAAAAAATAGATTCTAGTCATTAGAGAATTATTTTTTGATTTTTTTATTTCAACTATATATATAGGAATCATTTATCAAACATTAAAATAAATGAATTAGACTTGAAACATTTCATACAAGTTGAATGAAATGGTTAAAATGATGTTCAAACTATGAGTAATAAATTCTTGCACAATTGCTAGAGCTATAAATTTTAATCAATCTTTATTTCTCCTACCTTTGTTCATGATTTTTGCATTTCTTGGAAACATGTACCTCATTCATTAGTAATACAACTTTTTTAAAAGAATTAAAGACGTAGGAAGTTTTGTAAGAAAAAATGGTGAAGTTTTGTGGGCAACAAAAGTTCTATGGATGGAAAAATAATTTTTAGATTATGGCTTAGAATTTACACAATTCTAATTTTTGTGACAATTTAAGTGCAATTTATTTAGCTAAAGGTCCTATTCAACACTCCTGAATAAAACATATATGATTAAGATATAACTTTATTTTAGAGCAAGTATAAAAAATATTTTGATTGTGATTTGTGTTATTGTCTACTTAATTAATAGATAAGTTTATTAAGAAATTGGGTATCAAAGTATTTAATAAACTTAGATTATGCTTAGGTGTCATTAACCCCTTTGAACTATTACAAAAATGGAGAGAACTAAGTGTTACAATTATGGATGAGGGTAAGCTAGAATTGAAGAGGAGTATATGAGCTACGTATATATTATAATGTTGAATATTAAATGAAATAATTTTTCCATTCATGTTATATTTTTCCTATAGCTTCAGTTTTATAATCCTCAATGATGAGATTGTTATACCTTTTAATATGATAATCACAAAACCATAGCTATGTATTTACCAATTCATTGTTGAACTTAATAAAGTTTTTGCTAGATCTCATATAGTGTTTTAAAAGTTAGGACTTGTTCGAACTAAAACTATAACATAAATAGTGAATATTAATTGATAGCTCAATCTATTGGCTTTGGAGCCAAAGATTGTGGTCTTTGTAGATTGTCTAACAAAAAAAGAATTTCCTTTCTAAATTTTTATAATTACCATGCTAAACTTTTAATTTTTTTCATAGATATGGCAAATAGACTATCATCTTTTGTGCATATTTGACTTTGGTTCAAGTTATATTTAATCTAAAAGAATTTTAATTCTTAAATATCTTATAAATATTCAAAATTTTTAATATATAATAATATTATTTCCTACGCACTCTAACCCATTAACCTCGAAAGGGTTAGGTCAAATAACATGCAGCTCATAGAGGCATGAGCTTTAGGGACCCCCATAAGCTAAGAACCTGATCCAATCCGAAACGAGCCAAGCCAAAGTATCAATCAAGTCAGGTTACTATCATAGCCTCTTAGTTAATTTTTTTGACGACATTACTTATGAAGAAGCTTATGCAAAACTAGTCATGGCAGACACTTTAATCAATTTAGGAAAATCGAGTTAGATTGGTCCCATACATCCCCACTAACGACCAAGGTCATGACTTCTTATAAACATCTAGGGGTACCTAACCAATTACACTGATTGTAAAATGTACATGATGTATTATTAGCACAAAAAATACAACTATTTCATAATGTGAGACAAAACAAAAGCTATTACCAAATATGAGAAATCTGTACTAATTGATGATGCATTTTCATAATCAAGTAGTGCAGATCACACTAATATTAATGAATAGTTAAAATCCTTTAGTCATTTATCCAGAATATTTGATCGAATGATTGAGAGTCACTTTGGCTATCTAAATAATAATCTGATCATCATTACTGTCCATCCAACTTTTGAATCCAACTACTTAAATCTTATCTTGTCATGATTAAATCTACACCTTCTATCATTCAAGTTGATCCGATGGATCCCACTACATTCGCTTCATTGAATTGTAGTTGTACGATCGTTTCCATCTGTTATTGCTAGTTTTTAAAAACTAGATTTTAGATATTGTGTGAGTTGTTTTTAGATTTTTTTATTTTATTTATAAATAAATATCATTTATCATACCTTAAACTATTGAATCGAACTTGAAAATTTTCATATAAGTCAAAGTGAAGTTCAAACTATGACCAACACAATTTTACTTTAATTATAGGTGCTATGGATTTTTGTTAGTCTACATTTCTAACATTTTCCTTCATAATAGTTTTTGTATTATATGGTAACATCTCTTCATTCATTAGTAGTACTACTCTTGTTTAAAAAATCAAAGGTCTAGTGATTTGTGTAAGCTAGTAAAGTCTAAAATTTTTCCATGAAAAGTGAATTTCTCATATCTCATTGGACCATTAATAAATTTTTTTTAACTCTACCAACTTCGACAAAAGGGAGTGGTTAGTAGAAAACTAATCGGGGATTGGGGTTTGATGTCAGCACAAGTTTTAGTGGAACCACTTAAAAATCTTTTGTGCATTTTTTTTAATGGTAAGAAATTTTATTTTATTGATAAGTTTTATTTAAAAAATCTTTATTTTATACTAAAAAAAGATTTTCTAATTTTTGGAATAAAAAATTTTGTTAAACACACAATTCATCTATTTCTTATTATTCATTTTTCTGCACACGTTTTATGACAAAAAACACTTAGTTTCTTGACCATGCTATAATCTTTTCTATTCTTTTTCTATACTTGGTTGTAACAATATATTCAATCAATTGACTTGTTCTTTTGACATTAAGATCCTTCCAATGTTTTTTACGTATCATATCTACAAGAAAAGCTAGATAATTAATTAGTATGCTGCTTAATTAAGTCATTAACATCAAAACATAATTGGGAATTGCTCATAAGAAAAATAACCACTTTTTGTTTTATGATTACTTTCCATGTAAGTTTGGGATAATGTAATAGAATTTAGTGCAACAAATCATTTGCTAGATATTATCAAGTCAAGCTAGATTTGGAAGTAATTATTGCACATGGTTGAGCTCACTTTCACTCAAGGAACTTCCCTTAAAAGAAAGCTTAGTTTCTCCCCCTTTTGTCATTGTAAAAGCCTTCTAATTTTGTGGAATAAATCTTTACTAAGAAGCTTTGTTAAAGTGCTAACTTCTTTCATTTTGTTAGCAACAAATTTTATGTTTAACATATTTCATTCGACGTAGTCCATGATGCAAAGGTGCCTAAAATAAATTCCTTCAATTAGAAGAAGTTCATTAGCATAATTCATGATGAATAAAGTCTTATCTACATTCCAATCCTAAAATAATGTTTGATTAGAAATCTTTTAAGTATGTTCATAACTGGATCTTTCTTCTTGTTGCAATTCATATGATTGTTTCATTAGCTTATCACATGATTTTGATAAAGAAAATGTTGAATGCAATCCAACTATCCTACATACACTTTCTCTTAAATAACAACATTTAAGAAGGTGGTGTTAACATCCATGTGATAGTTCAAATAACTTTTTTTAAGAAAAAGGTAAAAATGATCTTGTTGCCTTCAACCTTACCAATTGTTCAAGTATTCTTTTTATGTTTAGTCCTACTTGATTATAACCCTTTACCACTAGGCTTCCCTTATTTTGGATGTTAACCACACTGTCATTTACTTCTTATTTTTGAGTAACCACTTTTTGCCACAGCAATGTGTTCACTTGGAAGGGCTATTAGCTCCAAAGCATTCCCTTTCACAACAAGTTGAAACCATTCAGCATGGCCAACTAAAAAAATGCTTTCCACATGGATTCACTTGTATTTTGAGGTACAAATTTTGAAATAGATGTATCATATATGATTTCTTTTTAAAGAAAGGCTTTGGCTTGTACTGTGGTTATTTCCATTCTACGTAACTCCTTTGATGCAACTATTTCCTTATTTTTTAAGTTTTAACATTTCATTTATGTGCTTTATTGAAGATCAAGGATACCGTTTTTATCCTTGTTAACTTGAATTCAACAAAATAAGAAACCTTAGTGATTATCAAGAGATTGCCTCCATTACCTTTTTTTCTAATCTTTAATCCCTATCTACTTAAGGATGTAACTCTACTACCAAAATATGCATAAGTTTTCATGTTTGGGTTTCTTGTTATTGAAAAGTATATATAATATTTTATTCATAATTTGTTTGATAATAAATCTATTTAAACATTGAGATTATTAGAATGGCTGAATTATTATGACATTATGATTTTGAGATCCAATATAACCAAAGTAAAAATAAAAGTAGATACTAATGTTTTAATAAGGGGATAAAAAAAATTAGATATGTGACATTGATGAAGCTTATTATAATTGAATGATTTATATTATATCCATATCAAACAGAATGAACTTTACTACAATTGTCATGATGGCATATCGACAATAAGTAAATATTGTCTTAAGCTAGCTTGCTAATGCGGGAAAGGCTAAAAGAAAAATATTTTTACGTAGAGATGTTAAATTAAACATAATTAAAAATTTGGTTTCTGCCACAAAAATTAATATTTTACATATTAAGGAAACAATTTTTTGGTAAAACAAATAAGTTAAATATGTGTTGAAAAAAAATAGAAAGGCTCATTCAGTTGGCAAAAACATTATACTACATAAGACTCAAAACTTAGATCATACTTTTTTAAAAGCTTGTGATGCATATTATAAGCAACTAATGTTTCAAGCCACATTCTAGCCTAACATAGAAGTTAATGATAGAGAATATTTAATACAATTAAGAATTTGTTACCTCTATGAAATTTTTTTCTGATGTAGTTAGAAAAAGTGTGTGACTTTTAATTAATTTGCTTATAATAATAATTATTAATCTAGCATGGAGATGGCACTATATATAGTATTATATAATATATTATGTTGTTATCATTACACTGATATTAACAAATTAACAATACCCTTCTTGATACAGATATGATTTTAGAAATTGTTAAGCATATCCACTTAATGAATTCATGAATCAATAAAGAAAAGGTTTACTCCATGCAAGTTTTGAAAGGAAAATAAAGACAAAGGATTGTTGGAAATAGGATCCTATATTGTTAAGGGTTAGTCCAATAAAATGCATTATAATTTGTTGAAAATGGGCATAATTAAAGATAAGGAATTTATTCCTTTATTTATTATTGAAATAAATTGTTACTTTACTTACAATATAGTTTGCAATTATCATTAGCTAGGTAACTACATTATTTTTTCTTTTTGTTTTATCAAAATTTGTTGCTAATACTACTTATATATTTAAACATGATCAATGTTGCTTCATGTTGCATCGTTAATTATTTCTTATGGAAAGGACAATGAGGTTCATAACATGGGAATTCAAGAAAAAATGAGGGAGAGCATTCCATGTTGAATGTAGAATGGATAAGTTATACTAACTAGTATCTACTTGGGAAGTAGAGGAAGAGCTTGATCGGAGGCATCCCAATATTTTTTGAATTTGAATGACTATATTCTTATATGAAGGGAAGTTTACAAAATATTTAATAGACTTCAATATTTTTTTTAACATTTGTTGAATATATATAAGTGCATTTAAAATCTTTTTTTAATGCGATTAAATGAAATTTTCATATGCATATTTTTTATAATATCCCTAAGATTATTTTTTGGAAGAACTAATAATGTAGATGGGAATTCAAATATGGTAGAACAAATGAAAATGAATGCTAAATAATAATTCTTCTTCAAATTAAAATGGATATGCCACAAAAAAAACCAAAACTTTTTAAAAATAATATTAATTTAATTCCAAGGAAATTTTAGGGAAAAATAATAAATGAACCAAATGATTTTAGAAATATATGCATTTTTATTTAAATAAACAACACTTGGAGAAATTTATTTTTTTAAAATTTTTCAAAAAAAACTTTTAGAAGTCATTTGCAATAGACTGTGAAAGAAATAGTAATCTTTATAGGCTTTGTTCACTATGGATATCTAATATAATAAAAATTATGTACTAAATGAGGATAATTATGAGAAAAATGCAACTAATAACAAAGATATTATAGTTGGGATTTAAATCGAAAACTATTATAATTGTTGGGAAGAGAGACAAATCAAATAATTGTTAAAGTTCCTTTAAGGAAGGAGAAGAAATAAGTTTCATGAATATATGATTCTTTTTGGATGAAGGAAGGTTAGTCAATTATTACAGGTGGATTGAATTTTCTGAAAAACTAAGAAACAATCCAATTTAATATGTATGTCACACAAGACATTTAATATTCTTAAAAATATTTTAACTAGTCCTAAGGGGAGTTTTACAATGGTAAAGCATTGAGGCAGATGAGACATTATTGCAACTGGGTACCAAATGGTCCCATAAATGAATAGAATGGTACAAAAGTGTTGTCAAAAGGAGGCTATCACTATCAAATGATAATTGATAGTTTTATGATAATTTCTTAATGTATTTTATG
Organism: Vanilla planifolia; assembly: GCA_023846275.1. Lineage (NCBI taxonomy): Eukaryota > Viridiplantae > Streptophyta > Magnoliopsida > Asparagales > Orchidaceae > Vanilla > Vanilla planifolia. The sequence goes on from JAIUJO010000100.1 coordinate 645,166, forward strand.
GTTTAGTGTATTATGATTTTGACCATTAGTCATGGTACTTTATTTGATAATAATAAAACTTAAGGATTACTAATGAATTTGTTTAAGTGAATTTGAAAGTTTTAAAAAACCATTGCTTTTGTTAATATGATAATTTGCAAAAGGAAGAGGAGTTTTGCCTTGAATTTAAGAAAGAGATTTATTTAAAATTTAATTTTATTTATTTTAATTTTAATTTTATTAGATGTTAAGCTTTATTTAAATCACTCATATAAGGTACAAAAATTTAGTGTTTTTCAAATTAATCTTTTTAAAAATGTATTAGGATTCTAAAATCTTGATCTTATCTTTACCATCGAGAAATCATTTTGTTTTTATCATTCCTTTGAAACTTCACCTTGCAAAACTTGTTGCAAAAAGTTTATTTTAATTATAAAATAATTTTGCAAAAAAATAATAAGAGAATTAAAACCAAAAAAAGATATTACTCAAAAACAAATGGTATAGTTAGAGCACAGTGCGTGAATACATCTAATAATGTTTATCATGTCGATAAAATAACTCTCAAAGCTATCAAAAATTTTTGATTCATTCATAACTCATGAATCCAAACATAACTTACTTCTAGAGCATAGCTTTGGGTAGACAAACTAAAAAAAATGCAAAATTTTCAATGTCGGAAAGCTTTAATAAAGCCAAAATAATCCATACTTTAGTCAATGTAAGACTTAAAAAACTTGTATCCAATTTGGCAAGTTTTTTTAGTCATTAGAAATATTTATATGTAGGTAAATTCTTAAACAAGATAGACTGGTAACATTTTTCCAAACCCTAATGAAAACTTTCAAGCGAATATATTAAAACATTTAGTAGTGAATGCTCTCTGACATTTTCTTATCGTACATGCCTCAACCATCAAACTAATATGAAAATATGTTGCCATGTTATTCTATGAAACTTTAAAGAAATGCGAATGTTGATGAAGTAAAACCCTAAATATAATAGAAGTCAAGAAAATAAGATGAAGGATGATTGCATAGTGAAAAACGCAACCAACTTCTTTGTTCCTGTTATACATGTAACATTACATAATAATATATTGACTGTCATATTCATTAAAAAACAACTTGTATTTATATGAATAAAAGGAATATACATAAATCAAGAAATTTAAATAGTTAAAAATCTCATTCTCAAAAGAATCAAATTGACTATCATGCTCCTAAGATAATGATCATACTACCATAAATCTAAGATCCTTCATGAAGATAGTTATTACATTCAAATTGCTTGCATGAAGTGCTTATCTAATCTATGACTTTTTGCATATCTCAATGTATAATATTTATATGAGGAATACATTATAATAAAGGATTAGATAAATCTACCCAATCAAATTCTTTAACTCGAGAAAATATTGTATGTCATAAGTGAGTAGAATATAATACAATGTAAAAGAAGCTCATGATGGTAATCCTGAATGATTGTATACCCATGAAAAAATGAACAAAAAAACAATACTAAAAAGATAAGAAATTGCAACAAATGCCCAATTCCTCAAATAAAATAATATATAAGTCCATATCATAAAGGCATGATATTAATAATGAATTGCTACAATAGGAATATATGTATAGCTATTTGCAAGATTGTTCCATATCACTATGTTGTATACTCTTAAGATAATGCATATTTTAACACAATTAATGTGATTTTACTAGTATGACTTTGAGATCACATAAGTACAAATAAGTTAGCTCACCTATATTTTAAGCTGTCAACACTTAGCATATAACTACCAATTATACATTGACAAAAATTTTGCCATACTTACATGACTGTACAAACTTTACATCACATACTTCATTTTTCTTAGTTTAAGCCCTATTTAGTCTTTTGATGACAATATTGTATGATGCATATAACATTATTTTGTATGAATCTCTAATGTTACACACTTTAACAAGCTTTTCTGTTAGCCATTTAGCATTGAAGTATGATAAGAATATGAAAATAGTGCAAACAGTGCAACTGATGCAAATCTCTTTTGGTCACATTCTACTTATGTTTCATTTAATGCCATGCATATAGATTGTATAACTAGATAGTTAGAACGTAAATATGTGAAAAGCATAGGTAATATGAAATTTTACTTCTTTTGCAAATTATGATAGTCGATCAATTTAATAAATGAAATCAACATAACAAATATCTATATTTATGTAATATGTATGAAATGCATGTTTTATTGTCTCCCAAATTAAATATTCATGAGTAATATAATATATACATATTTGTGATATCAACAAAAAGCAATAAGTTTTATATTTCTAACTAAAATGAAGTGCACATGATGAATGTTAGAAAGGGAACTAGTCCACCAATTGCTATAGAAATGACTCCTTAAGGTACATCAAGGGCCACACTTGAGTAAAGTTAACAACACTTATTGACTTATTTTCACAAGTGAAATACACAATGGAACACTTGATCAAGCTTTTTAAATTAATAATTGATATTTGATTTTGAGGTGCATGATTCAAATGTCATTAAAAAAATTTTAATAAAAATATGATTCATCAACGTAGTATTGGACAATCAAGTGTTCAAAAATCAAAACTATTTCTCTTTCATTATAACAGCTTTTGTATTGTATATAAACATAATAATAACTAAACCAATATGTTTCTTTAAAGCGTTTTTATAATTATTAAAACTAATCATGAATGAGTAATTGTAAATAAGGAAATCAATTTTTGTGAAAACATACTTAATTCTTTTTATAATTAAATAAAAAGAATTATAATGATAAATGTATCAAGAAATATAGAAACCCAAAAAATCATATCGCCATTACTATAAATTATTTTAAAAAATAAATATTTAGTAAGCATAATAAGAATTTTTTAATATTGAAAAAATGTTACATTAGAACTAGAAAAATTCAAATTAATAAGGATATACAAGCTATTTAGATATTTGAATGCTCAATATATTGAAAATTATGTACAAAACATATTCAACTGAAAATGTTCTCAAGGTGTAGTGTGGAATAAATTCACTAAATGACATCATGAACATAACACAAGAATCTACTATTTTAGAACTTAAGATCATACAAGTAACTATTGTAGGCATGTTTTATATTGGTGTAATATACCTTTGAAAGGATTATAAATGCTTGAGGTAGACATAAAAAATACTTAGGCAAACGTGGGCATGCTTTTTCTTTTCTGCACCTAGATAATAAGGAGCATTTTGTAGATCATAATTGGTTTACATGATGTCTATGATCTTCTGTAGTGTTTCACTTTATTGTTGTACCGCTGTTTATCCATTGTATAAAAATTATTTTCCTTTACTTAATTATTGATATATTTTCATAAATATTTTATAAATTTATGTTTTATATTTTTTTTTATTCAATATTTTCCCTTTTTTATTCCAATTAATCGACAAAGTTTAAAACTTTTAGATGTTACATAATTTTTATTATTTTTTCTTTTTGAATTTTAAAAAATTAAAATTTGTATTATTTTGTTGAACATTTTTTATTATTGTTACTTATCAATATTATGTTACAAATATTTTGTTGTGCTATAAATTTGTAAATTTTTATATTTTTTTTACTTTATTTTTTTTTATGTTTGTATGTTTCAAAATTTTGGAATTACACAACTTTTTTTGATATCCAATATAAACATTTTATTAAATTAAATATTAATAATTCAATAATGTAAATGGTTTTAGTTTTTTTTAGTGCATAATATTTTGTTAATTTCAAAAATATACCTCCCACATATGTGTTATAAGATTATTATTTATTGTGCTTTCTTTCACAATTATAGCTAATTTGCATTGAAAATTAATGTTTAACTCTTTACTCTCACATTTGAGTTTATATTTGTATTTTTACATATAGTTTATTATTTAAATGATTTTTACTACATATGCATATAGTTTATTTATTCGAAATCTTAAATTACCTTACTTTTTTGCGCTATTTTTGTTGAGATAATATTTGTAAGTGTTTTACATAATTATTCTACTGAAAATGTAAACTTTATTTGTTTAATATTTTGTAAACAATATCTAATGTTTTAGATATTTTATTTGCATTACATAAGAAAAATTTTAAATATTCTTTAGCGAATGACTTCAAAATGTTTAATAAAATGTTTTATTAAAAATATGCTTCTTATGAGATAATATAGCAAAAAATGTCATAGTAATTAAAGCATGGATTGTTTGTGATGTATCTAAAAGTTATAAAAAATTAAAAAAGTAAAAATTTTATAATTAAATTTTAAATATAAATAAATTAACAAAAATATGTAAGTACAAGCATAGTATCACAAATCTAAAGAATAAAAATATATAAACTACACAATGTTATTTTAATTTAAAAAAATAGAAATTTTATAGAAATTATAACATATCCAATAATTAATTTAAGAACAGCTATAATATATGTATATAAACTACACAAAAGCACAAGGAAAAATAGGAAGATCAATATAATGAGAGTATAAATTTTTTTGCTCATCTACACAAAGATTAACAAAAAATATATCTAAATAATTTAAATTGAAAAAAACTACATATTATAATAATACTAAAAATGTAAAATTATAAAAATATAAATATCTAGAAAAATAATAGAATGATAATTTATAAAAGAAAAATTTGTCAAATTATTAATATTATAAAATAATTAAGTAGTAAAAAGATCATATAGACAAGTAACTAAAAGCAAATAATACCTCATAATTAATGACATTTAGTTGGTAGAAGGTTTATGATAATATTAATTGACTTTTTCACTTCTTCCTGATACATCAATTTCGATATTATAAAATTTTTTCATAGTTTGGTGCATAGTTTTGAGAATCAGTTAAGAAATGTTTGATCTTTTGTATGCATCACTGTAGAAAGGTCATTCTAATGAGAATATTTTTATTCAAAGATCAAAAATATTTTGTTTACTTTTTATTTTTGAAATTATATTTTTCTTAATATTGTAGTTGTGAAATCATTTTACTTATAACAAGCAATATTCTTATTTTGAATGTTTTGTTTTTTAGATCTAATATTTATTGATAATTGTATTTATTTTTTTTATTTTTGTCAGCTTATTGGCCTAGCAATAGCAAAATTGGAATATTATTTTCTAAATTATACTTTATTTTTTAATTTTTTTTTTCATATTTTAATTTAGTAATTTTATTTTCAAATTATCTAGCATAATATGTTTTGTTTTCAAAATTTATCAAACTTATGTTCATTGCAATAATGAAATAACATATATTTTAATTATGTTACTTATTTTCTTATGTTAAATTTTAAATATTTACTTTTGGATAGCATATTTTCCATTTTCCTTTGTAATATACAAATTTCTTTGATAAGTTAAACAAAAAAATTTTAACATTTCAAATGTTGAGTATTTTCGTTATTAAAAATATTTCACTGATTATTTTTCCTTATTTTTGTTAATTTAAATATTTATTATAAAATTATCTTTTAGTTCTTCATTATAATATTTTCTCATATATTGTTTTCAAAATAAACCTTGGAAAACTCTATTTGTTTCACAATTTATGTCCACTGATAAGATTGTAAAAATTCTCAAACAAATTAAATATTTATTTATATTTATGTTTACAATATTTTTATTTTTTCAATATTTATAAAATTTTTTAGAAGAAGTTATTTTGCAAATTATAAGGAGTGCTTTAGGAAATTTAGTCCTTTTATTTCATCTTTGAAAATAAACAATAAAACCTTAAAATGTTGAACTAAAAAAATAAGGAAAAGAAGTTGTTAATTTGGGTAATAGAATATTCATAATAATAAAAAAAATTCTTCAATAATATTGTTTAAAAATTTTAAAATATCAAAAATAATTATAATTCTATATAAAAATGCAAATAACAATAAATAGTATTTTTATGTTTTTAAAAGATTGTATAATCACAAATTGTGTATGTAAAGTTTAGAATATCTAATAAGAAAATAAGACTAAAATAATAATGATTTTAAATTATATGACAACTGTTTTTCTCAAATATTATCTGAAGATTATTAATTGTGACAATTTTTTAACAAAAAACATAAGTTTTTTAAAAAAATTTATCAACATAATAGGATTTTTGAAATTATACAAAATTGTTGTCAAATAAGTTCAAAGAAATAAATGCACAATAATATGCTACATATTAAAGACTATGTACATGTAATGTTGAACAAAAAAGTACAAAACAATAGGATAGTAATATATTTGATTATTAGAAAGGTTTTTAGGTTTGTGCAACATGAATATAAATACAAAAAGCTTGAGATTGAAATGTTTAATGTTTTAAAGATAATTCAAAATATCTTAATGCTGTTGTCATAAAAGTGTTATTAAAAAATATTAGATTCTTAAATATATGTTGTTAATTTAACAAAATAAGCTACACAAAAATTTTCCAAAAAGTATGAATAAAAAATAAATAGAACAAAGGAAAGACATGAAATAAATCAAGCATAATATTAAAACATTTAAATTCTTTCCATAACTTTCTTTAAAATAATGGATTACAAGCAATCGATATGTAACAGAAAAACACTAAAATTTTAAAACATATAAAAGGTCATTAAGGTATAAAAACTAATTTCCTTCTATTCAATTTTTTAGTAGCATATTTGTTATTCATTTAAAAAATTACAATAAAAACTTTTTAACATAACATAAGATTATTCTCATATTTAAAATTTTTAACACTCTGCTATATTGTAAGTTTATTTCTTCCATTTTATACCTTTTTATTTTTGCTAGCACTTGTGCTTTGCATTACAACAAATTAAGGAAGTTATTCTAAGAAATTTAGGATTTTGCAATATCAACTATTTTCTCATTTTAACTATATATAAATTTTATTTGCATTATTTTTAAAAGCATATTTGCTTCTCATATACATATAATATGTATATATATATAACATTTGCGAATTTTTAATATTTTATTTTTGGCTTGTTTTTCCTTTTTTTTTTACTATTAACTATGAAATTTCTATTTTTCTTGTTGATGTTTTAAGACTAAAATTCTCTTCAAATTCCATTCTGAAATGTTATGCACATAATAACATTTTGAATTATGGCAATTAAACAGTGTAGTCAGAGCTATACGGCACCGAATGACTAATAATATTTAGTTATATAACAACATTATTTTTCAAGTAATTTGAAACCATGTCAAAAGAGGTTCTCTAAGTAAAATTAAAAAAATAAGAAATTAAAATTTTTAATTTTGTGCAGATCATTTCAAAAAATTTATGTACAAAATAAAAAAATAAAAAAGAAAGTAAGAAACTAAAACATTTTAATTTTATGCACATCTTTTCAAAAAACTTATGTCATTTAAAATAGAATAAATTTCACCAAAAAAAAGGAATAGCATTTAAAATATTTTTTTAATGCAACCTTAGTCAAACAAATCACAATAGATAGCTTAAAATGAAAAAACTCGGAAGCCAAAAGTTTATAGATAATAATCCAACAACAATGTAGATATAAAAAAAATAAAAAGCATAAAAATGAATTCAAACTTAAAGAAAGTGCTGCTAATTTTTCAAATTCTTTTTTATAACATAAATTTTTTATATTTTTTAATTATATTATCAAGATGTTTAATTTTAATTATAAATTTCCACATCAATCAATATATAATAACAAATGTAAAATTAATAGAAAGCATAAAAAAGAAATGCTAACGCTAAAAGACATCTACTGAATAAAAAATGTAACATTCCAAATATTACGAGATCATGTAGTGGAATACTATATTTGAAATGTGCGATGAGTTACCCAAAATTGTCTAAGACAATTTCTGCATATACGTTAAATATGAATACTTTTTATTTACTTAAATATTATTATTTTATCTGTAATTCTTTTACCTAAGATGAGCACTTATTATATTTTCTAGATTGTTTTTCACAAATTATGAAAATTTCAGAAATTTAAATTTCATATTTTTCTTATATTAAAAAAACTTAAGTGAAATAAAAGTTAAAATGTTAAAACATAGCTAACAAAAATATATATAATATTAAAAAGGCAAAATTATATGACAAATAAATGATAAAGTTTCAAATTTTTAAAAAGTATTTATTTATATTACCATTATATATATGCTAACCAACAAAACATAGTCATACAATATTTAAAAATTTAAAAATATAGCACATTATGTTAATAAAAAAATTTTAAATATTTTTGCAAATATGTGAAAACATTTATGAGATTAATGTACAAACTTTGTAAAAATGTTGGAGTTGATAAATTAATAAATCATAAAAAAATAACCTCAACAAACTAAAGTTTGAAATTTTTTAACAAACATATTCGAAAACTACTTTAAAATAATTTAGTCATTTATAATATGTTTTGGAAAAATTATACAGAAACCATAATTAAAGTAGTGAACATCATTGAATATTTGCATTTAATAAAATTTTGTCAAGAACTAGAAAAATTTAGCTTAATTATTACTTCAAATTATTCTTGTGAAAAAAGTATACAAAATTTATAAAAAAATAATAGAGACTATGAAAACATTATTATGTCTAACAAAAAAAAGGATTGTAAATATATAAATATAAATAAAATATAAAATTAAAATGAAACCTAATCAATTGACCATTGTATATAATTGTTCCACAATGTGCTCATTGAATATAATAATTTCTAAGAGCAATAATTCTATATCATAATTTCGAAAAAAGCAAAGAAGTATTAAAAATTATTATTATTGAGTAAACAAGAAACAAAAATATAAATAAGTTTTTAACATTTATAATGATGATAAATATGTTCGCACACCTTCATATATTTAAAATAACTATAACTATAAATAAAACTAAAATATAAATTTTGATATAAAGAATCTTTTAATATTCTTAATTTTTTTCATAATAAAAGATAGATAACATAAAATAGGTTTTATGTTGAACTTGGTATTGCAAACGAATCCAAAATGCATAAAAAAAATATGAGATTAAATATATAAAAAATACAAACTATTACATAGAAAATAAAATTGTCATGATGAAAACTTATTTAAAATATTTTATAATATATACAAAATTTAGAAAGCATAAATTTGATTGGGGACTCATATTATTAAATAATTAAACATGTTCTTCATAATACATAAATAAAATATTTTATTAAAATAAACTTATTAAAAATGATATTAAAAATTTTAAATATATATAACTATGATCAAAATAAAAACAAAACTTCAAAAAATATAAAAAATTAAATAATTATTTTACTCCTATGCATCTCTTTAAATTGTGAAAGGATTACAAGGCACATTGACGTCATTTCATCAATTAGTTATTACACTCTCTAGATAATATATAAAATAAATATACTATATATAAGACACATTAAACACATCATACAAATATGCTTGTTGATGTCTTCATTATTCACAATTGTAAATAATCATGCAATGACGATGCCCATGACTTCTAAATTGAACATATGCACTATGTGAACATAATATTTGTGATTTCTTATTGCCTTATAGTACATTACATATAAATGACAAATAATGTGAAATATCACATGATAATTTTTTGTACTCGTCGCTTAAATTCTGTTTGATTTAATCATCTAAACAATATGTTATAGTATGTCAAATATTAAATGTAACACACAAAAAATGTTATAATATTTAGTATGAAATGAATTTTATTTTATAGAAAAATGGCTTGTCGTATTGCAAAATAAATAGCACTTTGGATCAAAATATAAAAATCTTTTTAATTAAATGCATATTTTTAATGACTATTTGGAAATAACGTTAACACTTATTATTCAAGTCTAGTGTTTATATTAAAGTCACTTATTACTAACAATAGAGTTTTCGTTTTCTCTATAATTTGAGTTAACTTGTAATAAAGTGCCTTTTCTTTAGCCCTTGAATTTAGCATACCTAATGGTATAATAGGCACCATTCTACTCCCTTGCAATGTAAATGAGCGCATGAATTGATTACTCATCCTCATTTAAGTTTGGACAATGGATACTTTTTGTTCACAACTCATTAATCTTATTTGATGTATTCCTAACAAGTGCTTAAATTGTAATATGTTAGATAGTTTACACAATTTTTTATTATCAATCAAAAGGTTCCATGACAGAAATTAGAGTTACTTTTTTGTGTTGAGCAGAAGAAAGAGCTTACAGTGCCCTTATTTGTTGTAACTCCTATACTCTCGACTATGATGTTATAAAAAAAGTCACCTGTGATGCAATTGGAGAGAATCAGGAAGTTCTGTCAATGTTGCTCAAAATGAGAAGCTTCTTTTAGCCATTTCCAGTCTCTCTTTGTCTATTCTAAAATAGGTTGACATCTTTTTCTTTAAATTACATTGGAAAAGAATGTGTACATCTTTCAAATTAGTCATTACTAAAATCTTTAAATCATTCTTAGTCACTTGCAAATAAGCTTTATCCTAAAATGTTACTAAATAAAAAACTAATCATAGTTGTTTATTCTAACTTTGGGTTTTTTAAAAAAAATTTAATTATCAGTAATTTGGATAAAAATTTCATGTTGTTCCATTTCAATTGATTGGCAACCTTTGTTGTCGTTGGGCATGTGCTAATTCTTTTACTCATTTTATTAGCCCAATAATCTATGAGTTTTATATACTTTTTCATTGACTATGTGGGTGTGTCTTATTTTTTTTTTCAAAAGAATCCATACCTAACATTAAACTATTAGATTGAAATAACTTTTCATTCACCATATTAGCCAAATTTATTGATTCATTCACACTTTTAGAACTTTGGAAGCCTAAATCACGTCTTGAATATTAGATGGCATTTTTATTTTTTACATTGAAGAGAGGTATGACCTTGAACACAGAAGTCATTTCAATAACAAATTATCTTACTGAATTCAATGCTATAATCCATTTGAGTTTTCACATTTTTTGTTTATGTTGATGAACTATGTAATTCCATTATTAGAACCACATCAACACACATTCTTGCTATACTTGATCTTGTTAGGTTAATAGTTGTTATTGCCACTTATATAGGTTTTTTAATTAGCAAAACTAAGTAGTACAATGCTAGCTTTTTAAAAAAGGACACAATAGATACTCAAATGAAACCCAAACTGGAGCTAATGATGACTCAACATTTAAGTGAAACTTAGGATGCCACTTAAAGATTTCTTGCTTGAAGCCTTTGATGATCCATGCCAAATGAACTGAACATCACAAATAATCTAGCTAATGTAATTAGTGCATGTCAGTTATCAAGAGACTCAACCTTAAAAGTATTTTAAAATTTGATATTCTCAAATGCCAGTTGTATTATTTTTCGTATTTGAGAATTTGTGTGCAAATTTCTTAATAAATTCAAGCTTGAATGGTATGGCCATTTTGCCAATTTGTTCTTCATTAAAAATATCATTTAGTTGACCATTTGATGTTCTCCTTCATTAATACAAACTTACAAAAACTTAGATATGTAACAAACAACATCAAAAAATATATAATTGATGGCGATGAAACCCTCCAAACTTGCTATGAAGACTTACGTTAGAATTCGCTTGGTATAATTAAACTATGGTCTAATGCTCACCTAAAAAAATCTCGACCACTCCATTATGTCTCAAAATTAGGATTATTCATTTATACAATTGCTACCTACCTATCATAACCATAGCTCATTTTATTTTTGGAAATATAATATTGATATTGATCTATTTAATGTAAATATAAACAAATATGATTTGTGATATACAATATTTAGTAATTATCCTTTATTAACCAAACAATTTGGCGAATCATAAGCTAATATTATTAGCCACCATACAGTGCACAATAATCAAGCCTTTTTACATGCAAACTTATCATGAGACTAGATACTAATCCATAACAAATTAGTGCATAATAATAAGTTGAGACATAAAAATTTAAGGTTTCCTTAAATACAAAGGAATTTAGAATATTAAAAAATTGAATATGATACACAACATATGTATTTAATGATTTAGAATTCTAGTTCCTATAGATTCCTTATTTAACATAGGTTTATTCACAAAGGAATAACACTAATCAATTTGGTGCAACTTCATTCCTAGTGAATGAAAATTAATAGAATAATTTAATTATATCCACAAAATATTTATCATTATTAATTATGATATTGAAATTGGAAAGCGCTATTCTATTTTTAAATATTAATTTTTTGTTGTTAGGAGCTATGTAAAAGGTTAATTCTTGAGGCCAATCATTACGAACATTGTTTCACTAACTTTTAAGACATAAAAAAACTTTTGAATAAATATTGAATTAAAATTTATATTTAAAAAAGATTTTTAAATTAGCCTATAATGTAAATGTCCAAGATGGGATAATATTATCTACACAAATACAATAATTCCAAAATCAAATAGTTCAGGATGTTAATCTTAATAAGCAATAAGGTTTGTCATTTTGAAGCAAAGTTTTGCTTAATATTTATAATAGCTTAAAATTGAAGGAGACCTGCACAATTATCGAAGCTTCGTATTTTGGAATCCAAATAAACTTGGGATTCAATATAAGTAGTAGTGTGTGATGTGTGAAGAATTTCAAGTCACATTCAAAACAATGTCACCTAAGAATCCAAACATAATTACTTGAAATTAAAAAATATTTTCCTCAATGGGTAGTCTAATAAAATATGATTTAGTCTATAGTAATAATTGGGTATTACATTTGATGATACATATGCAAGGCATACAAAATTGTCCTAAATGATGAGGCATTTGCATTCATAACCTTTCATTAGTTTTAACATTAGCAGGAGTTTATGATGATGCATGCATATGGACATATGATGTATAAACTAAAAATATTTCCTTTAAGCAATAGATTTCATACAAGTCAGACAATAGAAGTTTTTAATTCTTCTAATCAAAATTTTCATTTTTTAGCAAGTTATTCTCTACTATCAAATAATTGAAATTGAATCATGTTCTAGATGATCAATGTCACAATCATCGTTTTTTCAAAGTAATTCACTAGTGAAAGAAATGTTCCAATAATCATCAATGACAATGGATCATGTTTTTCTTAAGTTTGTCATATTACATTTCTAGATAATCAATGCTATTTTCATAAAATGAACAATATTCCCTTGCAAAAAATATTTCTTCTTATGTTTTTCAAATTTGTAATGCCTTTCATCAATTGAGCAAGATGATTCACCATAAAATAAAACATTTGAATCAGCCTTATCATGAAGAACATTCCATTGATCCCTTAAGGTCTTGGAATGTAGCTATCTTGTGGAAGTCATCTCAATAAGCTTTATCATATAAAATGATTATTTCTAACTTTTTAAATATCTTACTTTGTAGGTTTTGGTTATAATTTATGAGAAATTTCAATTTATGCCTAATTTGACAAACGAGCATGTTATATTCAATACCTTTAATACCATAGAATGCAAATTTCATGTATAATTTATCACATTTCTTCAAAGTTTTTGCATTGATTTGATTATACGACCATGCAATTTTAAATCTCTTATTATATACATTTTAAATCACTTTTATTTTCTTATATAACATTTCTTTAATTATTCTTATTTTACCTTTATTATTTATATTTATTTTATAATAAAATTATATTTTATTATTATTTATAATTATTTAATGTGAAATTAGTTATAATATCAAATGATCATTAGTTGCAATGAAAAAACTTCATTAGTCTCATCTTGATGAGTGTTGTCCAATTAAATATTTATTTTTAATTTTTAAATAGTTTTATTTGGTATGGTTTATGCACACTTTTTGAGATATTTAACTCATGTAGACTTGATTATCAAGGATTTTATATTCAATCTCTTTAATACCTTAGAATACTACCTTTTCATAAAATTTATCATATTTTTCCCAATGTTTCATTATAATTTGGTTGTATTAACATGAAACTATTACCTTCCTCTCCTTTGACCATTTCATATTTTGATTTGGAAATATTATAATGTTTTGATTTAACTTATTATATCTTTGATATATATATAATATTAAAAAAAAAATTATTGTTATTGAAGTTTAAAACCTTTGGAAATTTATAGTAATCTTAAATGAGTAATAATCAAGGAAAAAAAACTTAATTAGACCCGTACCAATGAGCTTTATCCAACTAAAAATTTATTTTAATATTTTTAAGTATCTTTTTTAGTATTTGGGAAAACTTTATGTGACATTAGATTTGTACGTTGATTTGATAGCCAAGGAATTTATACTCAATCTACTTGGTATCTTGGAATGAAAGTTCACTAATAAGTTATCTATTTCACTTCAAAGCCTTTGCTTTGATTTGATTAATTTCTTTATAACTCAAGTTCTACTATCATGTAAGTTTTATATAGCTCTAATTTAGTTTTATTATATTATCTTAATATATCTTATTTTATCTTTAATATATATTTAGTTATAATAATTTATTATTATTTCTGCATATTTTCTTTCATTTTCATTATAATTCCAAACGAGGATTGATCAAGAAGAAAAAACTTCGTTGAACTCATCTTGATGAGATTTATCCCATTAAATATTCATTTTTATGTTTTTAAATATTTTTATTTTCTAGGGTTTAGGTATGTTTAATGAGATATTTGGATTCATTCCTACTTTTGTGATTGTGGATGTCACACTTGATCTCTTTAATATCTTAGAAAGCAACTTTCCATTACAATTAATCATATTTTTCCAAAATTTTCACTTTGATTTGGTTAAATTATTATGAATCTTAATTATTCTATAATGTGGCCTTTACATCACTTATATTGGTTATAATACATCGCTTTGATTTATCTTTTTTTAGTTTTAATATATATGTACTCAATATTGAAATAATATTTTATTATTATCTATACTTATTTAAGTTCAACAATTCATTGCAATTCCAAACAATGTTTGATCAAGACAAAAAAATGTTAAGAGACTTATCTCAATGAGCTTTTCTAATTAAATATTCAATTTCTATATTTTTTAAATATTTATTTTTTTAGATGTTTGACATCTCTTATAAGACAATTATATACGTACCTAATTTCAAGATCAAGGATTTTAAACTAGTTCCTCTTTGTTTGTTGTATACACCTTTCGTGTGGAATTTAACTAAAGTCATCAAATTTTTTGCTTTGGTTTCTGTTATATTATTAAGACACAATTTCTCATCCTTTGTAGCCATTGTGTCACATTGATTTAGTGATTATGTATTATTTTAATTTATCTTATTTCAACATTAGTATATGTTTACTGAATAGTACAATAATAATTTATGATTATTTATTTCTATTTACATTGATTATCTTAGTAATGTCAAATGAGGTTCGATTATGACAAAATAAAAGTTTATTGGACTTATAACAATAAGCTCTATCTAACTAAATATTTATATTTATATTTTTAAATATCTTATTTGTTAGTATTTTGTCATGATTTATGAGATGTTTAATTTATACTTAGTTTGACAAATGAAGACGTTACACTTGATTTCCTTAGGATCATAGAATCTAACTTTCACATATAATATATCGCATTTCTTCAAAATTGTTGTTTTGGTTTGGTTATATTTCTACATAACTATAAATCCTCTCTTCTATGTCCTTTAAATAAATTTTTTTGTTAAATTATATTGCTTCAATTAATTTTATTTCAATTTTGCTATATATTTATTTAATATTAGAATTTTATTTTAATATTGTTTATGCTTATTTACTTATGAAGTACAAAGTAATTCCAAATGATGTACAATCAAGACAAAAATGTCTTTGTACTCATCTTATGACTTCTAACTTGTTTAATATTCATTTTTTTATTATCAAATATTTCTTTTCTTATGATTCAAGCATGCATTAAGAGGCATTCAATTCGTATAGATTAGACGATTAAGGAGTTTTTGCTTGATCCCCTTAACAACTTGTAATGCAACTTTCACCCATAATTTAACTAATTTCTCAATATTGTTTGCTTTGATTTGCTAATATTGTTGTGAAGCTATTATTTTTCAATAATATGACCATTAATTGTTCAAACTTAATTTTTTTTACATTACTTTAATTTTAACTTTGATATATATACTTAGTATTAAATAAATAATTTTTTTTTATTTATGCTTATTTGAATTGATAATTTCAAAGATTCTAAATGAGGTTTGATTAAGGCCAAAATAACATCGTTACACTTATCTTGATGAACCTCATTAAAGAAAATATCCATTTTTATATTTCTAAATATTTTATTTTTATAGATTTGGGTATGCTATATGAGACATTTCATTTTGTAGCACATTTGAAAAGATGTTACACTTGATCATCTTGATATCTTTCAATACCATATTTTTATATTATTTATCTCATTTCTTTAAAGTATTTTTTATTTGATTATATTACTTTAAAACTCTAATTCTTTAATGTGATCTTTGCATTACTTTGATTTAGTTATATTATATTACTTCAATTTATCTCATTTTAATTTTAATAAATATTAACTTATTCATTAAATAATAATTATTTTACTATATTTAATTATTTACTTTCACAATTCATATTAATTCCAAAAGCATTCAATTAAGATAATAAACATAGAAAATTTAAATATTACAAGAGAAAGAAATCTATAAAGATTAGTAAGTTGAACTCTAATGAATCCTCCTAAAGGAAAGAAGAGAAATAAGAATGCTTTATTTGTGATAAGCTAGTAGATGGGGACATTTTTGTGCACTTTTAATGGTAAGGAGTTCTATTATTCCTCTAATATGCTTTATTAGAAGAAAGACATAAAAAGTTTTCTTAAATATAAAAAATTGGTCTCCAACTGCAATAATTTGAAAGAAGATCATGCAAACTATTTTTTCTTAAGTGAGCTTTTAAATCAAAACAATACTAATAAATTAATTGAAGTAAAAACTACTAGAGTTGAGCTAGCTAATGTCATACATTAAAAAATAATGCCAACTCATTAATTGAATGAGTTTAAAAGAACTTTTTCACATCGCCACATTTTATTCTTATTATCTTGTCAACAATTCATGCACCATTTCATGTTCTAGCTATATCAAATGCATTATTTCAAATGTATTGCTAGAGTGGAGCTAGCTCTATCCAATGTGCAATATCGAATGAACTATTTCATATGCTAGCTATACATAAAGAATTCATGTAATATTTCATATGTATGTTTTCATGACATATTTGGTTAATAAGAGATAGTTTAAATATATTTTATGTTAATACAACTAGAACTAAAATGATTTGGGTCGCCAAATCTAAAAATTGATTGACTTTCATATGCTTTCCTTTCATTCAACACTAGAGATGGTGTCTTGAATCTTGATAGTTATTGGTCAAGAAACATGATTAGTGACTCATATCTATTCATCCACTTGAGGGAGCACGATGGAATTCAAGTTACACTTGATGACAACTTTGAGACGTGTCATTAGAACCAAAACAACTTACATTCATCTATTAAAAACAAACTTTTAGTGTAACTTTCTAAACACAATCACAATAGTATTAAACAATTACGTGAATCTGTGTATAGGGTTATGTTTAATTTTAATGATTTTTTGGTTAAATATCATAAAGCCATTAATGTATAACATGGAAATAATAAAACTTATGAATTACAATTTAAGATTATTAAAATAAGTGGATTAAAATGATTTACATCACGAGTGAATAGTGTTGATTTGTGGCATAAAAGATCACTACTGAATTCATCCATGGATACTGGGCGATTACCCGAAGTGACATTATCTGTTCAATGCTTCTCTTCTTTGAGGAGAAAAGGATGCCAAAATAATGGAAGGACACATTGATTGTCCTAATCCCTAAGAGACAGGGTGTGTGCATGCCGAGCATTTCTGGGCTATCAGTCTCTGTAACACCATATACAAGGTGGTGTGCGGGTATTGATGGATAGACTAAAGCCCATGATGCCAATTATCGTCTCGCACGAACAAGGTGCCTTCATTCCTAGACGCAGCATTTCTGATAATATCTTCATCGTGCAGGAAATAGCCTCTAGAATGCACTATTGTACTGCAAAAATTGGGCTCATGGCTATTAAGATTGATATGGAACAGGCCTATGACAATGTGAAATGGGATTTTCTACTCGAGATGCTGAAGCTTATGAAGTTCCTTCATCTTTGGTGCGAATGGATTGAAGCCTGCATCACCTTTCAAAGATTTGGGGTACTTATCAATGGTGCTCGACTTCCATGGGTGGAGGCATAGCATGGGTACTGACAGGGTTGCCCGCTCTCGCCTTACCTGTTTGTCATCATGTCGAAAAATCTCTCAGAGCTGGTGCATGACTACGAGACCAGACAATTGCTCAAGTTTAGGTTCGGATAGCATGCACCATCGATCTCGCACTTTCTTTACATGGATGACGTCCTCCTGTATGCTTCTACAATAAGCAAAACCATGCGCGCGATGCGTAGAATCATGAAGGCCTTCAGCACTACTGCGGTGTTGCGCGTGAACTTGTCCAAGTCTAGGGTTTACTTCAGCAGAATTATGAGTTTGAAAAAGACGAGAATATTGGAAAAGAAACTCAGTATGGAGTGGGGCCAAAAGCTCATGTATCTTGAGGTTCCAATCGCAGTCAAGCTTCTGAAGAAAATGGATTTCAATTTCCTGTTTCAGAAAATGGAAGCCTCTGTTGCCAATTGGCGAATTCGTCCTCTATCGCTTGCTGGCAAAGTTGCTTTTGCTTCCTCTATTATGAATGCCATTCTGAGCTACATATTTTGTCATTGTGTTGTGCCCTTAGTAGTCATTGACGAGATCGAGAGGAGGATCAAAGGCTTCCATTGGTGTAGGGCTAACGGCACGCATATGAGGCATTATGCGTCCTGGGACAGCATCACATTACCGAAGGCTGCGGGTGGTCTTAGGCTATAGGACCTCTACATTTGGCAATGTATTATGCAAATGAAGCACTACAGGAGCTTGTTGAGCTGCAAGAATAGTCTCTGGGTGGATATCATGAGGCAGAAATACAATGTGATGCATTCCTCTTCAAAGACTCCTCTAAATGTTTCCCATGCATGCAGGCTCATGCTGGAGGCAATGTTGAGTGCGGTGTCAAACATTGAATAGAGAATTGACGACGCGAAGATGGTGAGGTTCATGGAAGACAGTTGCATTGGCTTCCTCCCCATCTGCAGCTAGCTTACTTTCATCAATATGAACATTATGTGGCAGACGAGCATGGCAAAATGCATTACCACGACTGGAGTTTGGAACTTGTGAAGTATACATGCATGGGCTGGCAATCTCTTGCTAGAGAGGGTGCTGCACCTTCCTTGGGCCATGATGTATGGACAGGACATCCTGCTTCAGATGCACACTGAGACAGAGAAGGTTGATAATGGGAGGCTCTACTTGCAACTAAAATGCAGAGCTGATGACGTCACCAAATGAAGAAACAAGTGGGGTACAGATCCGATGAGTGGATTATGGAAGCTCAAAGTGCTGCCGAGAATGCGCATTTTCCTGTGGCACGTGGTGTGGGATCACCTCCCTACAATTTTTTTGGATGGCTCGAAGAGGGCTGATCCACTATAGCAGCTGCTCTTGGGGATGTACTGCGGAGGAGACCACGTGGCATGTCTTCTGAGACTGCCTGCTTGCCAAGGAGTTTTGGGTTGACCATCAGGCAAGCGAGGCTGTGGCCACTCTTGGGCCTCCCCACGGTGCGGGCACCAGGCTGACTTTTCTATACTGGCTCATGGAGTTCGTCGATTCGCTGACAGAGAGATGTGGGGATGGTGTCGGTCATGTCGCGACTTTTGCAACCATTATGTATTACATTTGGGAGAGAAGGAATGCAATGAGGCACAACGATCCTGTGATCAACTGCTGCATTATGTTGTGTAAGATAAAGATTGAGGTTATCACAGTAGTAAAGCATCGCAACCTTTACTCATCCATGTCCAACAGGGACCTTTGCAGCTCCACTGAACTGCCTATAGCCCATATTTGGGTTCTCCCTACTAGATGGATTAAAGTGTATTATGACGCTGCTATTGGGGAGGATATCGTTAGCCTGGGGCTGGTGGTGAGGGACTACATGGGGAGATGTTACTGGTGATTGGTAAAAGGGTTATCTCGAAGGCTGGCGAAGCTATGGAGGTTTAGGCAATGCTAAAGGCCCTTGACTTGGTAAGGGAACCCTTTCCTAATATCACACTGTCGAGATTCAAACGAACTCGATGTCGGCATTGTAGGAGGTTTGTAAGCTCATCTCTCACCCACCTGTTGTGGGTCCTTTCTTGTGGCTATTGAGTGCGCAAGGTGCCTAGACGCATTAAGATTTTCCCACATCTACAGAGAGAGAAATGTGCCTGCTGACTGGGTTGCACGTACTGCCTGTCATGCTGATTTTGTTTTGGAATGGGTGGTCTCGCTTCCCAAGCCCCTCATCAAACTTATCTTGTTAGATTTCATGTTTGACACTCCATGAGGATCATCCATGACAACTTTTTGTAAGGCTCATGCCTCCTTTTGAATAAAAAAACACTAAAGAAGAAGACAAATTATTACTTTGTAAGGGATCTACCTAATCGTTGTTGGAATGATGAGTCCATGTGTCTACATTACTAAATAGAAGAAAAGCACAATACCTCAATTAGATCTATATGGCATGTGATGGCTAGAACACAATTGGAGTTGTTACAATTAGAATTCTTTTAAAACCCATTCATCCACAAAATCTTGGATGGAGGAAGTACAATTTTGTGATTATTTATGACTATTTTCGATTACATTTTTGTTGCTCACCAATAAGAAAAGTGGAATTTGAATAGTTTACATGTTTGTCCAATTGATTGCAAAAAGAACCTGACTTATCCTTAGGGTTTAGTAAAACTAAAATAGTATGTGAATTTAAAAAATAATTTAAAGAATACTATAGTCATAATGGAATACCATTACTTTCTCGTAGTTTAGAACACCATAAAACAATGTAGGTGATAGAAGAAATACAACATTATAAGACATGGCTAAGAATACATTGAATGAGTATGATGTAACAAACAATTTTTCTAGTAAATTCATTGATTTCTTGTTATGCAAGTAATAGTCTTCCTATAAGGCTTTACTTGATGTTCTCCTTATGAACTATCATATGATAAAAAAAACTAAAAATATCTCACTTGCATGTATTTTTTCTTAAAAACATTTTTGTTAATGGAAAATATTTGATAAGCATGATCCAATGTATGATGAGGGAACTTTCTTTCTATGCTTCATGAATAGTAAGTCATACAAATTTTAAATAAAGAACTTAAGCTATAAAAGAAACTATTCATGTGAGGCTTCATGAATCTCTTTATAGTTGACATAATAGTCAAATGTTGATCAAATTGAGAAGCATGAAGAACTATGTGTTGATGATGAACAAAAACATAACAAAATTAAAGGGAATGTTATAAAAGGACATGATAGAGAGAATAGAAAGGAATAAGAATTTCATTGATGTAAAGATGTTTAAAGAGATTATTCTTTCATTTTTTTACCCAAAATGTAATAATCCTATATTAGTGTTTAGTGTGGAATTGCGTGTAAGATTTTAAGCCAATCCAAATGAATCCCATATTCAAGCTATGAAGAAAACTTCTAAATATCCCATTAACTTAGTTACATGACTAATTTTCATTTTACTTGGAGTATGAAAAAAAAGATGTAGGCATCAATTACATTTTATTTTCATGGAAACTTGCTCATTTCATGGTCCATAAGAAAATTTTTGTATTTTTATTAACAATAGAAATGTAAAATAGAGTAATTAGTAGTTATGTCACTTAACTTTTTTGGATTATGTGACAACTTTGAGATTATGGCATGCACTTCACCAATTTACTGATCCATTGACACATCGTTAGTGCTATAGTCTTGTATAAGGAATGAGTTCAACATTCTTATACTATGAAAAATGACGTTAGAAATCACATAAAATTAAACATTGTAAAAAAGGACGGTATTTTAGGTTTTGTCCACCTAGTGCTGAATTAGTACACTCCTTTACAAAACCCATGCTGTCAACAGCTTCACGAGAATTTGGCTAACCTTTTGTATTCACAATCCTTATGAATTATTCAAACAAAGGGAGAAGAAGCATCATTAAATTGAAAAGGAGTTTAGCTCTCATTTATGGAGAAGTTTTTGTTGTGTTAATAATAAATTTCATTTGAATATTTAGTTGTATTAATGTTGCATGTCTTTCTACTATTTGCATTGTTTTATGTGTTGAATATTGGTAGAGTATTAACTTTAGAAAAGTTTACGTAATCATCTTCTCAAGTAGATTGATGATCCTATGTCATGATATTTATGATGAGAATGCAACTAAGCAAATTATCTACTAATCATTTATTTAAATTGTAGTGAAAATAGAATAGATGCTCAATGAATGGAAAAGAAAGTCGAGACTACATGTAATGAAAGTTAAGTTTTTGGTGACATTGTTCAAGAACATGGCATAGCTTTGAAAACATGAGCCACTCAATTTGACTCTAGGTGCAATGTCTAACAATTCAAAGCACATCATCTACTACTCAAATTGGTTAAAAAATTAAACCTTTACTTATTACAAAATATCATAAATGTTCGTGTTCTTCCAACTAAATCTTACCATTATGTAAATTTTCCCTCCAAGGAGCCAAAGTGGTGAAATAATACTAATTGATAATGTATGTTTGATGTTAATATAGTTAAACAAACTCAAGACTAAAACTTCACTTATGTGACTAGAAATAAACTAGACAAAAAGCTTTAATGGAGTCCTAATTTGTAATTTTAGAAAATGATGTCCTTACTGGATTAGTATGGTCTACATTCCTTCATTATGCCCCAAGTGAGGTATAGTTAGTATTGTTTGTCATATATGTGCTACAACCACATCATAGCAGTACCACCATTCTCACATAATAAACAAGTTATTATAGTATCATACATCATGATATTATAAGTTATATACAGGTGAGACAACTCAATATTTTTTGTTTACAACCATTTCATGAACCATATAATGTGAAGGCATATGTTATACATTCTTGCAAAGATGCCTTGAAATGATTTGGGATAAAATTATTTCGTTGAAGAATATTACATAAATTACCCAATATCATATGTGTATGATTAACAAAAACCTAAAAGTATGACAAAATCATCTTATTTTCGTATAACAATGATTTATAGATCATACACATATCCAACAAATTTATCCTACAGATAATAATTCAATGATATAAAG
The DNA here is from genome assembly GCA_023846275.1 of Vanilla planifolia. Taxonomy (NCBI): domain Eukaryota; kingdom Viridiplantae; phylum Streptophyta; class Magnoliopsida; order Asparagales; family Orchidaceae; genus Vanilla; species Vanilla planifolia. The sequence goes on from JAIUJO010000100.1 coordinate 668,488, forward strand.
AACATACCTTAGTACTATCACAATGAAATTATCATAGTTGTAATGCAATGGAAGTCCACATGATGTTAGAGGCTATGGTAATGACCATGACAAAGCATCAGAGTTTCTTGGCTGTCGAGATCCAGCCTGACTTGACCACTATGATTCATGAGGTGATGTAGCTAATTCATTACCCCATGGAGAGAGGTATTTACTCAGATGCACTACATTATGTGAGAACCAGGCTGGCTCTATGTTTCACTCATGTTCTTAGGGAGGGCAATGGTCCTACTGACTGGATCGCCAACATGGCATGTTTTTTAGATTTTTTTTGGGATGGGGATATGCCCCTACCCAAGCCTTTGAAAAAGCTTTTGTTGATTGATTTTGTATTTGAGCCTCCATAAGGGGTTCCATTTTGTAGGCTTCAGCCACTTTTGAATCAAAATGTGCATTAAAATCCAACAGTGTTACAAGTTTGTGCAAATTTTATTGTACATAAATAATCCTCTTGGTAGATGTGTATGATTCTTAAGAAAATTATACATCTGCGAGTCATAAGTAGATTTTACTTGTATGTTTATCATGATTGTACGTTGCAGTGTTTTGAAAACTCGAGGATTTTTTAAACAATGTGTGATATAGGTGAATTATTCTTTCTAATATCCAATATCATACTTGTATGGTATGGTTTGCATAAAAAAACTACATGTGTAATATGTGCAATTCAATGGATGATTCAATCCATTCATGTATCACCAGTCTATGAATGTTTAATCAGAAGAGCACAAACTAAACATGGCAATACTAACCGCTACGTAATCTCCTCATAAACAACATTAGACCATTAAAATTATAAAATATTGTTTAATTACTTAAGTAATATAAAGAAATTACTTTCAACTAAAAATAAGTACAACTTTCCATTTTCTTATTATTTGAAGGAAAAACAAGAATGTTAGTTACTACAATTTTATGAAATTACATGGATAGCTTTTGCAACTACATCTTTTTATCTTAATTTTGGTTATTTCATTCAAATATTCATATTTCAACAAGGTTAGTAAAATATTTACTCATCATTTAGAAACTCTATTATACTATTGTTATAAGGTATAATATTTTGTCTCATAGTATTTGTATTACAATGATTATCACTTAAATAAAAAAGTTAAAACATTGTCATACATTATGATACTAGATTTTAGACTTGTGTCAAACAACTTAATCATTTTTTGTATTCAAAAATTTCATTGATCATTTAATATGATTGAATCTTTTATTGATTCTCCCAAAGAACCTTAAAATGATAGAATAAATTTTCTTAAAAATAGAATCAAATGTAAATGATCCAATAACATGTGTAGAATTAAGACAAGCCTAGATATATGAAAAATTATCATAATTTGTATATCAAGGATTTTCTCATCATACACATGCAATAAAATTATCCAAAACATCATAAGTCAATACTACAAAAGCACATGGCATCGTACTAGCATAGTTAAACTATCATAATTATACAATGTGCATAAACTCCCTACAGTGCTACAAGTTTTTACAAAATTTCATTATAGTGGATGATCCACTTTTAAGATGTGCACAATCATTAAATAACTTATACTTATGTGAGTCGTAAGGGTATTATATTTGTATGATTGTCATGATTTTACATAATATGTTTTTAAAATCTAAGAGCCTTTTCAAGAATGTGTGATGTATGTTCATCAAACTTTTCAATCTCCTTTATCATATATGTATGATAAGCTTTACATAAGAAAAATAGATTTTTAGTGCAACTAATGAATTGAGTGATTCAATTTATTCATTTATAAAAACTTTATGAATGTTCAATCATAATTGCATGAACAAAACATGAAAATACAAATGGCATATTGATCACTTTGTAAAAAAATTAAAGCAATTATAACTTCTAAAATAGAGTTTAGTTAAACATGAAATATAACTAATAGGACTTTTCATTGGGGCTACGTTTAGATCATTTCTAATCTTCATATTTCATCATGGTTGGTAATAATTCACTCACTATTTAAATCGTTTCCATATTATTTTTATAAGGTATAACATTTATCCTTGGTAAATTATGAGATGTTTTGTAACAAAGTTGTTAAGTTTCCCTTATATTAACTCATTTCAATTTACTATGTGGGTTTTCCAAGCATGCCATTGATCCCTATATGGACATTCTTGTTCCACTAAGATTCTAGTAAATTTTTTAACCACCCACAAGAGCAAGTAAACAAAAAAATCCCTCATTGTATAGCAAATGAAACTACAAATGTTAGAATAGTAACATAATGATATAAGTAAAATATTTTTAGAATAAAAATCTAGGATATAAAAGTTTTACATTAAAATTCTCAAGTAATATTATAATCCATGTCCAACTTCAAGTGAGCATAAAAAGAGAAATGAGAAAATCCATCAACAAAAATTTGCTATATTGTAATATATATATGTATATGTATAACTTAAAGACACGAATAGAAATAATAACTCAACTATTAGTAATCATAAAAGAAAATAAATGTTATCCAATAAATGTATAACTCTAATTATCATTAGTCTGGTCCCCCAAATGACTCTTAGCTCTTTAGTACATGAAAAATATATGGTAGGATTTAGCCAAGTAGCATAATAGGGAACCCATGTGTTACACTTTGAAACTATATATATATATAGTAGCAATATGTAATTAACATTAATAAAATCTTATTCAATGTATCTACAACTATTATGCAAGCAAAAACAAGAGTTTATGGGGGTAATAATTATAGCATTATTCACTATATATATATATAGTAGCAATATGTAATTAACATTTAATATAAATCTTATTCTATGTATTTATAACTATTATGCCAAGCTAAAACAAGAGTTTATGGGGGTAATAATTATATCATTATTCAAATGTGTGACAAGCGATAGGCAAGGAGCTAAAGGCAATGGTTGTCGAGCAACAGTTGACAAATAAATTAATCTGTGTCGATGGAAGTTTCATTGCATGTTTATCAATTAATAGATTGAGCTTTATTGTAATTATATGGACTCATGGTAATTTAGATTCTTACTTAAACATTTGGGATTTTAATAAACATGTGTTTCAATGCAAAGTTGAATTTGGATTACTAAACAACGATGAAGACTTCATCATATTTGAGAAGGGTGTGTAGTTTCTACTTCGTCAGCTTCAAAAGTTATGTAAAATGGAAGATTTCTAATAAGAGTCTTCATTAGGCATCAAAATTTTCGTCTCAATACTAAGCTAGCCCTTGCTCTAGAAGGAGACTCATTTGAACACTTACCAATTAATTACTCAACAAGGTGGCTATATATTCCATAGTTATAGCAATGGGAAAGCTACATTAGGTGGATGCAACAACTCTAAATAAAACCATCCAAAGGTGGCTGGAGTCAATGTTGTAGTAGAGTTAGAAAAAGCTACAAAAGTGGAACAAATTTATGCAGAAAAGTAGTTCAAAAGGATTCTAGTAGTGGATATAATACCACAATGAACTTAAATACTACTCAATATGTTTCAAGCAAGGTCACTCTTGTAGTCATTATAAACACAACATAAGGAATTCAAGCACATAAGGGCATTTTGTATCAAAGTAAACTCCAATTAAATAGAATAAGAGCGTGAATAATAAGAACCTAAGCATGAACTGATGCATTCATTAACAAAACCTGCAAGTTCTCCATATTATAATGTTAAGGAGGAAAATTCTTAATACCTAAGTCCTAAATAGGATGATAACCCTAATAGTTGTGATGTCCTAAATGTATCTTCAAACAAATGCATGAAAAAAGACAAAGATAAGCAAAATTTGACAAAAGAAAATGAGAGTAAAATAATGTTAAACATGTTCAAAAATGAATGTTGAATTTAAGGTCTTTAGGTAGGAAAAATAAGGAGGAAACATTATTAATGAATCCTTAATCATCAAAACTTAAATAAAATAAATAAATACATGCACAAAAGTGAAATGAATTCTTAACTAATACAATAGATCAAGATGATCTTACTACAATGTAGATTAGAAGATTTAAAAAAACACAAAGATAGGTTTTAAAAATAAAAAATGTTTGGAAAGGAGATATAAAAGTTAAAAATCCTTAAAAATTGTAGATCAAATAAACCTAAATGTATTACACCCTTGGTTGGAACATAAAAGTGATCATTAACATCATAATAGTCTCTAATTTCCAGCATCAAATCATTTTTGACAACATCACAATTGTGGTCATAGTAAAATCAATGTCACATGAATAGAAGTTACCCTAACTTGCTATGTCATTTTGATTTAAACATTTTATAGAGAATTCTTTAAACATGAACCATTCATTCATTAACACAATGACAAATCTAGAAGTGAATTGCTCATGTACTATACATTAGTATATGCCTAGTTAAAAAAATGGTAAAGAGAAGAACATTATGTAAAAATTCAACCTTAATTACAACAAATCGTTAAGGCCCATTGATGGTTATGGGTGACTTGAATGCTATTGCTTCTAGGAAAGAATATAAATGTTTTTTCATTCAACCATTAGTTGTGAATCAATTTAAGGATTACATAATGAAATTTAGCCAAAAGGTCCTCCCTTTCATAGGTTTAAAAATTAAGTAGTTTTGAAATAGAAAAAAAAAGTGGGACTTCAAAAGGCACCAAAAACTTACAATAAGTAGGTATTGGATGGGGAGATATCCTATAGAAAATGTAAAAAAAATCATTGTAAAATAATGCCAGATGACTAACAAGTACTACACTTATATCTAAAAGGTCATGGGTAAAGATATAAAGAATTAATGCCCTAAAAAAATGGTTCATGCATTTAAAATTTTACATTGTTGTTCGTTGCAATTTTATAATTCCAACAAACATTTTTTGTATAAAGACCATAGAAATAAAATTAATATGGTTATGGAATACCCAAATTACTAATGTAAAAGAACATTAATGTTGTGGCAACCCGTACATCACATTGAGTTTTTACTTTGAGGGGTACTAGTCTTATTCAGGCTCATAACCATTCTTTAATTATCTCTTTTACTTCAAATTAATATTTATTATCATTATCACTATAGATGTTAACTATAACCCACAATATTTACTATATATTTTAGTTACGTTTCATTAATTCATCATTGTTATTTATATCTACACAATAATTTAAACAATTTAAGATTAATTGGCACCTTTGTTCATAATTTTGTCACGAAAGTTAATACAAGAAACCTTTATGATAAACTTGTAATGCAATTCCTATAAACTTTGGTCTGAAAAGTCTTTAAAAAGCTAAAAATTGAGTTTTAAACTTTTTTGTGGAGGCCCAATGTCTATCACTATGTATCACCATTATTATTGTCTATGAAGACTTTCATGGCCTGCTCAACACTTACTAACCCTTTTATTTAATTGATCTTATCAACCCATACTAACCCATCATACTAAACCACCCAACAATATGCATAGAACCAATCCACCAAAATGCCTCACCCATTAACATCCACTAACTCGTCACAAGTCGTTACATAATTGCCACCTCAATAGTATTGCCAGCTATCTCGATGATTTTCTGACAACTCTATCAAAAATATGAGCTTGTTTATGGAATACTTATAAAAAGTAGTTTTGTAGGTTTTAAAGGCAAGTTTCTTGCTAGATTAAAAGTTTTTCATTAGTAATTTGTAGAAAGTTCTAGAATTCTAAAATGTCCTTTATAATTAAAAAATATGTGACTTTGTATTAACTAATAATCTTTCACATTCCTAACCATTTGAACCCTTGACTTGTTTATAAATGGAGATGCTCACCATGTTTTTACATAATACAATTTTTAAGGAACTAATAAAGTGTTGTCAACAATCTTGTTTCATACAAAGGGTGTTATGTACAAATAATCTTATGGTGTGCTTCCAATGGTGTCTCCTAGGAAGGAGTGTTGGAGTCACAAAAGAGGATATCCTGACCTATTGTCCTATATTTGCAAGAGCATCAAAATCTCTAGAGACATTGTTAACCACTTTATTCCAAGTATCAAAAAATTTACTCATTACATACAACATTTTTTGTTTGTTCACATGGCCATGTGATTTCTTGTTTGACATTCTAAGAACTACCCTTATGTGTATACCTTTTCACTTCATGACTAATATAAGTACATTGGGTGTAGGTTGTTAAAAGAATGTTTCTTAGGTTAAGATCCCTTATGTTAAAAACCAATGCGAGTGCTTGGCTTGAAGGAAAAGTCCTTAGCTACCTCACAATCATAAGATTTATAATTCTAAACATAAATCATGTTAGGTATGTGCTTGCATGGATATATTCTTAAACCTAAGCATAACACAATAGTCTATTTGGTGAAATATGTTTTAGCATATCGTCCTACATTAACATGGTATTACAACATGGTTAGCTCTAAGAACTTACATTAATTTTAATTTATCATAAAATAATTAAGTTGAAATTCTGTATAATTATTATTAATTTTTAAATGTTCTAAATATATATTTAGATATATGAACAAAAATCTTTCCTTTCAAGTTTGAATCTACATCTATTTATTTATATAGTTTTATTATTTGATTTTTGAATTTATTTTATTTTTCTTTTTCTTTATGATTTCAAATTATAAACTTTTTTCCAACCCAATAATATATGACCACTAGGTCTAGAAAAGAATAAAGAATTTTTTATTCTCATATGGACAATCAAACATGGCCCTAATAATATGACATGCAATTTTAGAACTAACTCATTTGATGTAAGCGTTAAGAGAAACCATAGGAAAATGAATGAAAAAATTGGGACAATGTAGAAATAGAACATGGGGTGAAAAAAATATATCAAACAACTCTATAAGAGATGAATTTCAAGAGGAGGAATGAAGTCAAAAAATGTACTTAACCAATTGGAATATTGACTTTGGCATTATGCCACTCCACATACCAATCGTATAAGACATGGTTGTGATGATGATCATTGAGTTAACATGGTTAACATAGAAGCCCTTATATTTGATAGTACTTTAGATCATAGAGCATATCAAGATTAAGAAATGAGAATGAAGAAATTTTCATTGGCATAATTTTAGTGGGTATTAATAGTACTAATTTACAAAAGCTTGGCACACATCAAATGCTAGATTTTTTCTACACATTGAAAAGATGATATCTTGACAATGATTAAACTTTATCTCAATTATGAGAGTAACAAAAGATTTTTATTAGCTAAATATAGACCCACCTGTTATTCAAGTGAGTAGTTTTGATAAACAGTAACATCTTTCTCAAAGTTCAAAGGCTACTACTAAATACATTACTAAATTTAGAAAATATGTTCTCAAATGCATGTCTAAGTACCTGATCAAGTAATATTGTGTCAATATTTAGCTATGCTCAGAGAGTCTATTCTAGCTTAGATATATTTCAAAGTGTTACTAGTTTAGAAAAGACATATAAAAGTGGCATTCACAAAAGTGAAATAAATTTTTAACAAATATAATAGATCAACATTATCTTACCCCAATGTAGATTATGAGATTTAAAAGAAGCAAAAAGATAGGTTTTAAAAATGAAATAAGTTTGAAAGGGAGACATAGAAGTGACAAATCCTTAAAAATTGTAGATGAAACAAACTTCAATGTATTATACCCTTGGTTGGAACATAAAAGTGGTCATTAATATCATAATAATTTTTTATTTTCAACAACTAATTATTTTTAACAGTATCAAATTAGTTGTCATACTAAAATAAATGTCACATGAATTGAAGTTACCCAAACTTGCTATGTCATTTTGATTTAAACATTTTATAAGGAATTCTTTGAACATGAACCATTCATTCATTAACTCAATGATAAATCTAGAAGCAAATTGCTCATGTACTATACATAGTATATGCTTAGTTTATAAGGGTCAAGAGAAGAACATTGTGGAAAAATTTAACCTTAATTACAACAAATCCCCAAGGCTCATTGATGGTTATGGGTGACTTGAATGCTATTGCTTCTACGAATGAACATAAAGGCTCTTACATTCCACCCTTAGTAGTGAATTAGTTTAAGGATTACATAATGAAATTTAGCCAAAAGGTCCTCCCTTTCTTGGGATTAAAAATTAAGTAGATTAGAAATAGAAAAGGAAAGTGGGTCTTGAAAAGGCATCACAAAAATATAGTGAATAGGTAATGGAAGGGGAGATATCCCATAGAAAATGTAAAAAATCCATGTAAAATAATGCCAAATGACTAACAACTGCTACACCTATATCTAAAAGATCATGGGTCAAGTTGTAAAGAATTAATGCCCCAAAAAAAAGGTTTATGCATTCAACATTTTACATAGTTGTTTGTTGTAATTAATACAATTCCAACAAACATTTTTGGTATAGAGACCATAGCATTAAAATTAATATTGTTAATGGAATGCCCAAAATAATAAAGTAAAATAAATTAATGTAGTAGAAATCCATACATCACATAGAAGTTTTACTTTGAGGTGTACTAGTATTATTCAGGCTCGTAGCCATGCTTTAATTCTCTCTTTTACTTCATATTAATCTCTATTATCATTACCACTATAGATGTTAACTATAACCCAAACTTATTTATTATATATTTCAGTTATGTTTCTTTAATTTATCAATTTATTTATATCTACACAATAGTTTAAACAATTTAAGATTTATTGGCACCTTTTTTCATAATTTTGTCACGAAAGTTACTACAGGACACCTTTACAATAAATTTGTAATTCAATTGCTATAAAATAAGGTCTAAAAAGACTTTAAAAAGCTAAAAAATGAGTTCTAAACATTTTGTTGTGGCTTAACATCTATCATTATCTATCACCATTATTGTTGTCTACAAAGACTTTCATGTTCTACTAAACTACATGTCTAAGTACTAAATCAATTAATAATTTGTTAATTTTTGGATATGCTCAGAGAGTCTATTATAGCTAAGTTATATTTGAAATCATTTGCTAGTTTGGAAAACAATATAAGTGGCATTTGATTGAATGATTTAGAGGATTGATTTCCTATTTACTACTTATTGCCCCAGAGCACATACCATTACTTCCAACAATCTTACTACTCTTACACCACAAGCAACCCATGCCCCACCAGCCATAATTTAACATGTCATATCTAACCATTAGGCAAACAATCTCATTTTAGAGATAATGTTATCCTTCTCACAGGAGAGGACTTATTATAACCTAGTACCCTCAAAGACCCCTGCACATTGACATACAAAAAGGTGTAGTAGGAAGTTTTTAATTTGAGAACGAAGTGTATATATAGCCAAATGAGTGCGCCAAAGAAGAATGACATGCCTTCATAACTTAGCTATTTTGAGATGCACTATGACTACACTACGAACACTTAAACATTGGAAACCAATTAACATCTTTAGTTCCTTCAATAGAGTTAAAGACCAACTTAGTAAGACTATTACAAATAGTGACTTGTATCAATGCTATAGCAAACAATATTATCAAAAAGATTGGTTTACTACAAACAAACAACACCCACCCACACATCATATCTTGGATTAACAAAACATCAATTTTCATACAACAAAGGTGTTGTTTCTTTTAAGTTTTGTTAATATTCTAAAAACATATGATGCATTGTTATAATAGTATAAGTAAGTAGCCTCATATTGGAAAATACTTAATTATTTGTTCATGCTTGTACAAAAAGTTGAATAGCCAATATGCATATTTTTGTATTCAAAGGAAAGAAGATCATGCTATAGAATTCATATCCTTCAAAAAAAGTTTTCTAAAAAAAATACTTCAAAAGAGAAAGATAAAAGAAAAGGAAAATGACTTGGCATTATTTCATTGGCCAACATTAAGTGGATATCACTAATTATGAGGTTATCTTGTTTATAGCAATTAGTGAAGCCATTATTAGTAGGCCAACCACACTACCTATTGTTTAGCCCTTACTGAAAGATATTATGGACATATTTCCAAATGACTTACTAAATAAACTCTCACATTTGAGAGATATTTAGCCTAATATAGATCTAGTTTTAAGCAATTCAACACCATATTAATCACCTCACTTACTAAATCTATCAATTCAGGAAAAACTTAAATTTTTATCAATTTATTATCCCTAGATTGATGAACAAAAAGAAGTCAAGAAAACTTGAGGGCATCTTCCTCATAGCCTAATAAGAGATCATGTTTCAACTTTGGATCATTTATTACCACATATTGAATTTATTAATCAAACAATGATTTTTAGGTCTTTTGAAATTTGTTTTTGAAATCGTACTTAGTCTTTTTTAATTGATTCTTTAAACTTATTATTCTATAGTATTGAGTCTTTTAAGTCTTCTGCTCATTATATTTCATCATTAGATAAACATGTCACTAAATAAATTAATTTAATTAATTAAATGAAAAACAACTAGCATATACTCAAAAAAAAACCTAGAGAACATTATTAGGATGATTACTTGATGATCCATGTTTTGTATGAGACATTACATCATGAACCCCACAAAACTTGCATGCCCATGGGTTAGACTATTTAGACTTTAGATAAAACTAGGTGTTCATGTACCTTTTTATGTAATTGAATTATGGAATATGCACAAACTCTAGTTTTTTAGATCTTTTACCTTATAGAGAATCGCACCTAATACCTTGTGAGCCATTTAAGCCTTCAAAATCATTATCAAGTGAACAAATCCAAAAAAATATTTAGCCCCATCCATTTTGTTAAGATATCAAGTAGAGAAACTCTTACATTATCAAATAGATTTCACATGGAATCAAGCATAATAGAGATTTTTAGCAAATTAAAATGGCCATCTACTCTTTGGTGGCACTTGGAAAACTAAGGAGAAGATTCACTACCTAGACCTAGAGATGTCAGACTAGTATCAGAGATTTTACATAGAATGATGACATAGTAGCATCCCATACATCACGTAGATGTTCCACCAGTTGGCATACTAATTATATTTGGATCCTAGTCTAATTAACATTGACTCCTTATCCTCATGTTAATATTATCACTAGTATTACAAGGCTTAATTAAGCTTAGCCTTATTTATTACACATTTTAAGTTACTTTTTGTTAGTTTACTGAGCCATTCTAATGTACACATTGGTTTAATTCATTTGAATATGAATTAGTAGTTTTCAAATTTTTAAGCTTTAAATTAAGTAAAGAGCATCTCTATAATAACCTTGTAATATTGTTGACACAAAAATTTGCTAAAAATGTTTTATAAAATCTTAAAATAGAGTTTTAGAATATTTTTTCGTTCATAAACCATCACATGCCATTGATATAATCAATGTCAATAAGAATTTTTGTCACTCATGTTAACCCATTTCTGTCACTCAACCTGCATTAACAAATCAGACTCATTGATATGCTCGACTTGTGCCAACCCATCAACCCTTGTCACCACCCATGAACATGTGTGGACCTGATCCATGAACGAGCCTAATGAAATCATGCTGATTTAATGCAACTCATGATGCATTGATCACATAACCCACTGCCTTGCAACTCAATGGAACACTACCTAAAACACATAGACCTTTTTGGGATTATTAGATTTTTTAGTTTTGCACGATTTTAAGGAAACATTTTTAGTTGAATTCAAATTATTTCTTTGGTAATTTGTGGTGACTTTTAGATTCTAAAGTATCTCTTAAAATTTTAAAAATATGTCACTTTGTATTCCTTAATGCCTTTTCATATTCATATGTTAGCAAATTATCAATTTATTCTTAAGTTCTATAAATAGGGATTCTTATCATGTTGTATATAAGACAATTGTTAATTGAAGTAATTAAATGTTGTCAAAGGGCTTGTTCAATACGAGTGCACTTTTCATGAATAAGTTAATAGTGTAATACTAAATGTCCCATTGGGAGAAGAGTGAGAGGTTTAAAAGGGGATATCTCAATGATTTTTCAACATTCAAAACAGTGCCAAATCATTGTTGATGTTGTTAACCAATTTATTTCAACATTCATGAAATTTACTCATTAGATCCCACCTTTTCGTCTATGGATGTGATCATGTGATTTCTTGTTTAGTATTATAAGAACTCAACTTTTGTGTTTACCTTATCCCTTCACCAGTAACATGAGTACTTTGGGTATTGGTCATGGAAACCATTTTTCAATTCGTTGAGATCCCTTATATTAAAAATCAATGCAAGTCCTTGACTTTTTGAGAAGTTTTTACTTGATTGGTGATTGTAAGATTTTTTATTCTAAAAAAAGCACTTTTGGTAGGCTCTGTAAGAATGTATAGCTTCTACATAAGCACTTCTCATTTTTTTATCAGCTAAAATAGGATTTAGCATAACATCATACATCAATTAATTAGTATTATATTTCAAGAAATTAGATTGACTTAATAATAGAGAAATGAATTTCCAATAAACAATTTAAGGAGGAAACCATCAAACTAATTAAAGTAAATGATTTCCTTATGGAGAAACTAAGAAAGAAGTATTCTTGAGTTAGATAGCCAGAACTAGATGGCCATAGAGGAAGGTAGGAATACAAAATTCTTTCAAACTTTAGTTAGGGATTAAATGTCTATCCTTAACATTATGGTATTAAAGTTCCAAATAACAAAATTTTAACTAGATAGGAAAAACTTTATGAGATACTTAAATAATTACTTTAGGCACTATACAAATTAAGGAATTGTTAAGCAACATATGTATGTTAATATTAAAAATTATTTTAATTTGACAAAGATATTGATTCTCCATCTCATGGCCATAATAGTCATGTTTTCAAAAAGTATGAAAAAGTTATAGTTTTTGGATGAAGTAGAACCAACCAAGGACTTCATAGTTGGAAATTCAATTCTTAAAGTTATTGCAAGTGCCAACTATTGCTCATTCCTATGGCCTATATTCCAAAATCATTTAAGGACATTAAGTTAGTTTGTTTATGAAATTTTATTGAGAAAGTACTACATAAACAATAACAAAATGGGCTTCACACAGCGCTTCTAAGAATCACATCTCTCAAAGAAGCAAGTTTTGATAAATGAAGCACAATTATGGATGAAATTCTTATAACTAAAGAATTAATGCGTTCCCTCAATAGAAAAGCTAGACATAGGAATTGCGTTCTCAAGCTACTCATAAAACTGCACTTTATAGTTTGTCCTGGATTTCCCATATAAAATATAAGAAAAATTTTGTTTCCAACTCAATTTAATAGGTTTATTTCAACATTATATGTAACATATAGCTATCTGTCCAAGTCTATGTAATTATTAATAGAGGTTTAGACATAAAGATGGTTGAAGCAACAAAACTCTATCTATCATTTAATATTTATGTGGTCCATGTATGCTTTCAATAGGTCACTAAAGAGCCCATTTACAAATAAGAAAGTAATGTTTTATGCAAAACCTTAAGGTTGCCCATTAATTTCTTATGTCTATTACGTTAATGATATTAAAATTTTTAGTAGAGTAGATTAAGGTCAATGAGCTCTCTAGGCAAGTTTCTGAAAAAGTTTCAACTTTTGTTAAGTCACAATTAAACAAATGGAAGAATAAACTAAACATTGGTACAACTATGAATATAACATCTACTTGAAGATAAGAAAGATAATGGTTTTAAACCATGGATCCCTCCCATTACATATCTATGATATCTTATATTTACTAGCATGAAAAAATAAGTATATTATTAAAGCATTCTAGATAAACGAACAAAGAAGATAGTAGGATGGAACAAACAATTAATATCGAAGGTTGTAGATTAATCGTAGTGAAACATATATTAAATTTTATTTCAATATTTCCATTAATAAGTTATAGACATCATTAAAATGATTAGCAATTTCTTTCTAAGAGAGATGTTGATAATTTTCACAAGCATCACTAGGTTGCTTTCGACAATGCTTGTAAGACTACAAATGAAAATTGTTTATGATTGAAAGAACTAAATGATATTATGATTGTCTTTTCTATTAATTTGAGCTAGAAGCTACTAACTAATAAATTGCTTTAGGTCAAGTTCATGAAAGGTAAATACATGATTAGTAATCCAATGGTCACCAACTTAGACACATGGGAATGCATTGCTTAAATAAAGGAAATGGTGTAAGAGAAAACAAATACATTATCTAGCTTCAAGGTTCTCTAATTGATCACATCTAAAGAAGGGACATTGAGCATAGTGGTTGCATGCTATGTCATCAAATGAGAGTTCATATTGAAATTAAAAAAATTGGACTCGAATGCGAATTGCCTCACCATGATCTCTTTGATGATTAGGGGAATCTAAAAAAAAGGTTATGCCTTTCCTAGAATAATTACATAGACTCAATATTCAGTTGGCATCCAAATTTCCTTATTATATTAATATGGACCCTTTAGATCATGCTTCTATAATGTTTCATATGGCATAGAAGGAATGGTCTTCCATTGTAATTGCATTGGCTATCCATTAAATCATGACATAAAATTTTGAATATTATAAAAAGGTAGTGGTACCAAATTATTGAAAGCTTAATAAGATGTTATGTGCTTCAAACCATTCCATTTCTAATATGCTAAAAAATTTGGAAAGCAAGCAAAAGGAAAATAGTCAAGGAAACAAGTGAATTAGTAAAATAAACTTTCAATAATCTTTATTAGCTACTTTTGTAACATGTTAAAGTGTTTCTCTCTTATGCAAACTATGGTAGTTGATAGGGTCATGGTGTAGTTGGGTTTGGTCTCCCCCTCCCATTTCAAAAACTAAAAGGTATAAGCATGATTTTAGTTTTAGGAGTCTCTAACTACCAACATAGCAAAGCTCATCATCAATGGAGGATGCAACAAGGAAATATCTACAGCAAAAGGTGTCATTTGAGCTTATAAAGGTAATCTGATTTATGCATTTATTTTTTCTTATATTCTCACCACAGTCATCGGGGCAATAATGAACACTATTATGAAAGTATTTGAATGGTGTTAAAATAGCAACTATACTATAGTGGAGATTGAACCTAATCACAATATATTAATTAACATGATCAAAAGAAGCATAAAATTGCATTAAAAAGACATTTGTAATATTCAAAAATTTAAGTTAGAGTTTGTGAAACTCTTAAAAATATTAGACTTTCACTTGAAGAAAGGAAACATTCAGCAAGAAGATTATAAAAAATAATAAATCAATTAAAGAATGCTAGAACATAGGAAGCAAAAAATGTTTCCCTTCAATGTGAGGCCCTTCAAAATATGGAAAAGGCACACTTATGTACATTACCTAATCATACAAAGTACAAACTCTAATCACTCTAGTCTAAACTTTACTTGAAGCTTAACTTTTAAGATAGTGATGTCATCATCAAATCAATGAACAAAATGAAATATCACATTATACCAATGTATTTTGATTTTTGTTCATCTCATATCGGATCGTTGAGAAAATTGGATAGATATGAAAGAAGGTCATTTATGAACAAAGGATTCTTATGTGATACAATTCACAATATCGACTTTTCTAACTTGGTTGACTATCGCTTCCATCTCATACGAAGCGAGGCCTGCATTATTAAGATTTTACTCTCACCACAATAGTATGGTTGGCTTAATCAACTGATTTGACAAATGGTTCAACATATAAGAAGTAGAATAATGGACTACAACATATTAAAATTTTAAATGGTTATTTTAAAATGATTACCTTTGGGTACTATTCACAATGTTGCACACTTTTACATGGTCAATTATCATTTTGTTCTGCTATGATGTAGAGATAATACTATTTATTTTCACACATACCATCATTGGATGTAATGCTAAGATATCGCATATAGCAAATACATTTGCTAACAATAGATATCATTTGACCATTCTATTATGGTTAGCTTGCTTTAACTCATTAATCTAACACAATTGATAGTCTCACTTCCACGATGCGTTGTTTACTGTCATTGAACAAGAATGTTCTGGAACTCCTATTACATTATATGATTTTGTCATAAGACATGGCAATCCAAATCATGTTGGCTAATGTGTCGAAGTTTTAAGAGTCCTCAATAATCACATATGCTCCAAACCATTTATCATGGTATGTCATTTGTTACACTTAAAACTAAATATGTCTCTATTCCTTCTTGAGCCTAAATATACAAATATCACTTAACCATAATTATGACTTTTATCACATTACCTATCACTCCTCTTATAGGCACAAGCATGTCTAAAATTTAATATAAAGTTCATCCAAACACATTTAAAGAAGCATTCTAATAAGATCACGCTAGAATTATCATACTACATCTAAAGAAATGAGAACCTTAAAGGCATTCATTCAATATTTTTTATTATAAAAAATACTATATTCCCTCAAGTGAGGAGTTATCCTAATCCTTAATCAATTCTTTCATAGGTAGAAGATTACAATGATAAACAGTTTTACTAAACCAAGCAAATTTTGCATGAATATTCATGAATAATCAAGGCTTTCCATTTTAACATGATTTTAATCACAATTCTTTATAGTCAAATTTTTTTATTTATACATCTAAATAAAAAATATCTACTTTAGCCAGTGTGTAATCATGTTATTCTAAGTTCCACTCTTAACTGACTATATTGAATAATTTCTATAGTACTTACAATGTTCCACAAATCTATCAATAAAAGTATGCCTAATGAAAACATATGAAACTTTCTCTAACACATAAGTCACAAAGAGATCATCACTTACCTAACTAATATTCATAAGTCCTAACATATATTTCTCAATTAAGGGAACATGATGGATAGTTCATTTGTATAGAAAAATAAAACATTTTAAAAATATGAATTAATCACAAAAGCATGCTAATAAAAAAACATTTAATATTGATAAATTATTTTTCTTCATATCTTATAACAAATATGATGGCAACTATCCACATGCAACTTTAACAAACTAACCACTTGCTTCACCATTGATCAAGATTTAGGCAAGAAATTCTTAGTATAATTCAACGATGTGATTAATAAGAAGGACTTCTATAGGAGTAATTTTTCCTCTATGGTTGTTCTTCACCTTCTTTCTCATAGGTGGTTCTCCTTCTTCCCCTTATGTTCTCTCGACTAGCCAACTTACATATTCTAATCAATTGTGTTCCCTAAAATCTAACAAACATATATATAAATACACAAATAGGGTAAGCTAATCATACATAGGTCAGAGGATTTACTAAAAAAATTAGTTTAGATTTTTTAGATTAACAAAGTTAAGAAAATTTTATATAAACATTTATAAACCTTTAATCTCTCTAAATATAATCCATGGTTGGGTTTAAGCCATGCTAATCTCATAATAAAAATTAGTAAATCTTAATGTGACCAGCACTATCAAAGTCATTTCCATTCTTTAGATTTAGGTCACTATTAAAACAATGCATGGGAACCAAAGCAACTAAAGTACAAAAAATGTTTATTCAATGACTTTGTATAATAATAGTACTATACCGATATCATATGGTACATTTGCAAAAATATTATTTTACTAACAAACATTTTCTCTTATCACAATTTTATGATCTAGCCTTCATAAATGTTTTATATATACACTACAAACACATTCCTCACATCACAACCCAAACATACTCTTAATTGATTATTCTAAAAAAATATTGCCAAGAAACTTATAGTATCTTAAGCTCACCAGACACCCAAATCATTTAACTTTTTAGATGTTTTCCATCTAATATTATCATACTTGTATAATCTGTTTCATTGTGTGATCATAGTGTTACCAAGACCAACCTCTAGTTTTCAATTAATGCATTTGTTTGTGAATGGATATGCTTGATATGATCACAAGTTAGCTTTGCATGCATTCACATTTTGTTGTAGGTCATAGTATATCTTGCCACATGAGGTGTTATCAGAGAATGTGAAGCATCTAACTTTAATGATCATAACATTATCATACTATACGATAACTATGTTTTACATGTATGAACAAAATAGGCTTTACACTTACCTCCCAATTTCATTTTGTATTTGATTTTAACATTTAATTAGCAAAAACTAAACTATACAATATTTAGAATTAGGCCCTCTTTTAGGTTTCTTCACTTATCTTGATTAGAATTTCAAACTTAAAATCAAGAAAAAAACCTTAGCCATTTGCCAAAAACTTCACTTTCCTCCATTGAAGTAGCCTCTTATTGGGACTACCAATTCAAAAGGGCCTTGATCAAGGTATACTTAGATTTCTTGGCTATCTAGCACTCAACTCAAAAATATGCATCAACTATTCCAAAAATAAGGCAAACTGAGATCCTTATGCTACTCTTAGACGTCTTATGAAGGATCTTATACATATTTCAAGAAATTGGAAAAATGAAAGATATAATGTATCCAAATTAGTTCCTTCAGCAACTAAAGTGTACATATTTCATGAAATTGGATAAATAAAACTGAATGATCCATGCATCGACTAACCTTAAAGAATATCCCATTCTTATTATGAAAATGTTTATTTATGACAAATTATTAGCTATTGTTAAAAAAAATTTCCACTAATTTTAAATTCTTAAACTTATTTGAATAAGATTGTTTACTATGCCTTTAAAAATTTTGCAACTAAATTCTCTTCTTAATTGTCCATCCTTAAAGGAGCAAAAAACAATACTAAATCTAAGAATAGTTACATCTCCTGATGCAAAAAAAATCCTAAACAAGGATGCAAGATTTGAGACATGGCCTAAAAGAACAACTCTTGGTACTTCTATTGAAGTTATCTCAAATCATCTAACAAATTATCATGGAAACTAAATGAGTTAACTTGAGCTACGACAAATTATACCATAACATGATCCTGAGTCTGACTAAAATTAAACATAGCCTCTCTCTTTTTTATTTGCTTATAAACATTGATCTAAAGGTCAGGCCTTACTGAAAGCTTCAATTGCTAAGTTTCCATTTCTTGTGTACTATTTTATTTCAAAACCATAACTTTTAATAAGTTCTAACTAGAGTTGCTAGCTAAACTTATGATTCCTTTGAGTAACGATAATTTTAAGACAAATGTCATCAATAAAAACATTAACGTGAACCCTGTATAAGCAATGCCACATATCTTAATCAAAGTCCATAGATGATGAATTTATTATAACTTGTTTGAATAGGTTATATAAGTGTTCAAGAAGTGCATTTTGATAACCAAGAGAAAACCTAGCTAATATTTTAATAACCATAGCTAAATTGTAGAGGAATCTTAGAAATCAAGAGTATGGAGGACCGAAGACCTTAAAGAAAGAGAAACACAACTTTGTTAGAGAAGTGCATTACTTTGATGACATATGATGCACATTAAACTATTGAGGTAAATCTAGTGTCATCTTTAGCATTAAAAATTAAGCACTTTGTTATGAACGCATGCCTAATTCTTTAGATTTCCAAAAGAAAATTGAGATTAAACACTTGAATGGAACTTTGTCTAGCTAAGGGATGATAAAAATTAGATTTTCCATAACTTCATATTGGTTTGAACTAAAAATGATGACTTGAAAAGATATATCATAGATTTCATCATGGTTGAATTATTTAATTATGCTACATAAGGAAAGAAAACTTAGATTTATTAGATATTCTAAAACTTGTTACTAATGTAATCTATGCTCAGTTAATGCACAAGAGGTTGGTGAATTTTGCTTTTGAACCATTTGCTATTATGAAACCTTTGCGTAAATAAAAATTTTGGTAATTATTAAATCATTGATATAAAAATCTTTTAAATAAAAATATAAAAAAATAGAATTTTTTAAGTTTTATAAATTTTTGCAATAATATATTTTATGTTTAATAAAAAACATTTTGAAACTTTCTTTCATATAAGTTTTAAATTAAATATTATTAAATAAAATGTCATAAATTACACAATAAGAAAGAAACTAAAAATGATAAGATAATTATATTGTTTAGCCTAACCCGTGTCTATGTCCAACATAGTCAATCTAACCAAGATTTTACTATCAAAACTACTGCCTTTTGTTAGGGCATGTAGAGATAAAATTTACAAATAATACCTTTTTGCAACAACAGGTACAGGTTCATTGACACATTTTTTAATTATTAAAGTTTATAATATTGAAATATAATTCAAAATAATAATTTATCAAATTGTTTCATTACTCACTAGTAAAGCATATATGACACAACTTTATTGATTATGATGTTAGAATATGAATGCACATATGAAAATTGTTTAAACAACATAAAAGACATAATTTTGAAATATTAAATCCAATACATTGATCAATGTATTCAAATAGTATTATGAAAAATGGAATGAATAATGATATTGAACTACTACAATCTTTTTAAAAAAATAAAAAAGAAATAAAAAATAATAATTAATTATAAATAAATCATCAATAAGTTGTGCAATTGAAGAAAATACTAAAGCAAGAAAGAGAAAAAATTAGTTAAAAACACAGCTCCAATGAAAGAGTGAAAATTTGATTGTAACCTTTTGTTTTCTTCTTGTCTTCCCAGAAACTTCATGTAGTAAGGTAAATCATCTATCTAAAATTCGTAAGGGTCCTTTGTCTATATTAAAATATTTTTAGATTAAAATATAACTCTTTTAGGAATTATTAAGGTAACCAAAATAAACATTAAAATCTTGGAGTTCTAGACAAACACAACTGACTTCCTAGAAAACAGATTACAAGTAAGAACAATGATGATCATCTGATCTAGGCACATGAAAAAAGTGTCATTTGATCAAGATATCGAATAAATGGTCAAGATGTAATCCATATGTGTAAGAGCACTTTTCACAAAGGTAGACATGATCTTAGCCATTTAATCAAGTTTGATAGATGGATGGCAAGAAGATATTCACTATTCACAAATATGGAGAAGTTCTCAAACAATTGATTAGGTTTTATTGATGTTTGGTAAAATGCAAATTACTATTCAAATTGGCGACACTGATCTCATTCATTTGATTATGTTTGTTAGATGAATGGTGAGATCAGCTCTGTTATTCATAAAAGTGATGTGATCCTAATAGTTTGATAACAAAAACACGTGACCAAGAAACATTAATTTGCACTAGTTTAGAAGCACATACGACAAATTTTTAGCCCTACATTATAGACATGTATGTGAACTTTTGCATTTATAACTCTTGCTCTTAGAATATTGGTCAGCCAAATGGGGTTGGCTTCCTCACGATGACCTTGGAAGGTCATGACCCAACCTGCATATGCATACATACATGGGTCTGACTTGACTTGATCGAATAACTTGTCACTTTATAAGTTCATTCTGACATGATACACCAAAAATGGTCCAAGAATCATTTCCTAACATAATTTAACCTAAGCCACTAAGGTTTTGACTAACACTTGGGCTTAATTAACTTGGTTCACCCAATCCCGTTACCTAGGGCTCCTTAGGTCCATTTCTCACACTTTGAGCCACTTGACTTGAACTTTTGGCTTGGCCTTGTTGGGTTCCAAGGCTATATTTTTTATTTCCTTTTCTAAAATCATTTTTCCATATTTATTATTTTTTTTATTTCATTTAAGTATTTTTCCTACCACTAAATGTTTAAAATAGTTTCACAACTACTAAAATAATAATACATAAAAAATCAATAATAATGTATGTGAATGAATGACATCATGCAACCTAATTATGCTATATGTAAATAAGTGATAGGCTAAACTAATAAAGCAAAATCATTTTTGAAGATTGATCTCTACTGGTTAGCTTATCTACCAAAAGTTTTATAACTAACTCTTTGATAAGCCATTTAAGTCATTACTAGAGTAACAATAACAGCATTACTTAACATTACTTCACTTTTAAATTACTCCATGAAACATTTGATCAAATATCTCCAATTAATTCAACTTGTAATAGCTTGAGATGCATCACTTGAAAGATACTCATCAAAACTAGTGGTGAAAACTAACAAAATGGTTTTGTGGTCATTAAAAAAGTAGTGCCATGATCAGGATAAAACAATCTCCCATTTTTATGATCACAAAACCAATGACAAAATAGTAAAAAGAAAAGATATAAATCATGCAAGCATACATATGCTCCCTTTACATTCTTATTCACCCATAATATATGAAATTCATATAATTGTTCCATAGCCTTGGGATGTAATGAATGTTTTTCATTTCATACATATCTTTCCCCCATTTTTGTCATGCATCAAAAAATAAAGCAAAAGTGAAAGATGCAAACAAGAGGTGCACATAAAAAAAATATTTGTGCACAATTTTTCTTTAAACAACTATGGCTACAAGTTAAACAAAAGTTTTGTTAAAAAAAATATCAAAACCAAAAGTGATTTATAAATTCTTATACATAAACAAAATAGAATAGTAAAACTTCATAAGATAATATATTATCAAATCGTGCAAAAATGTAATAATACTAATCAATTGTCATACATTCTATCCATTTTTAGTTTAACAACAGTGATGATTTAAAACTCTGTTGCTCTCTTTATTTAAGTTTTTTTAATAATTTCTATGACAAATCAACTTAGAACTTTGCCATTAGATTAAAAATTCTTTCAAGGGCTTTTCCCCCATTTAAGTTAAAAAAGGTGTAGGATATATAATAAAAACTTGCATATGCATTTATAAAATAAAGAAGCAACATATAATTCCCAATTAATGAACTAGGTTTTGCGAATTCTAACAATAACTACTAAGATAATTCACTTATAAAAATTATTTGTAGCTTCAGTATGATGATATGGACTACCAACAATAAATATCTTTCAAAACCTGAAAACTATAATCTAGTTTCTATCGAACAAAATTATTTCCATAATCCAAATTATTGAATGTTTTAAAAAAGAATGACCAAGTGTACAATTAACTGATAAACTTCTTAACTCCCCCTAAAATCTCGCTTATGCTCCCCTAAGTTCTAGCATTAGATTTCCATACTTTTTTAATCACTCAAAATCCATCAACAAAAAGGAATATAAAAATAATAATTTCTCAAAATTCATCTAAGTTTTCAATAAATCTATAGCTTTTACTCTCTATTAGTTACATCATTAAATTTCCAACAAATCATCCAAGAGGTCAACATGTATGAACATTATATATCACTCTAAGCTCAAAGTTCAATTCTTTCTAAGATTCTGGCGAGCCCATGATCATGTACCCTTCAAGTGCAAAGCCCTTATTATTAGTCAATAAGAGAATGATTGGCCTAGCCATCGCATATTTGTATGGATTCTAACTTCAAGGCATTCGTTCATAATCTTATGAAACATAACTTCATGCCACTAACTTTTTAATCAAGCACAATGACCAATTATATGAATCAATGGTTTCTCTTGTACTATCTTTAATTACTATCACAAAATAATTATTAGAATAGTAAATCTAATCTACCTTACTTGGAGAATTCTCTTTCGTAATGATAGGAAGAATTATCATCAAACTATTAAAAAGTAATGTCACTATGAATGTTTTGCTATCATAAGCTAGTTATACCTATGGTAACTTCTCGGACACCTCTAGCTTCAAATTTTGGAACCCTAAAGGATAGATAAGACCTGTTTCCATGGTCTTTTTTTGTATTGAAAACCAAAAAAAAAGATGCCTTTACTAATTTCTTCTACCTGAGAGTTTTATTCTCATTGAGTTCTACTTAGGACACCTACGTTTTCATTTAACATATGTGTCTTTGTACCAATAGCGTCATCTAACAATATCTTCCACCTAGATAAACCCATTGATGTAAGACATGGAGCCAAAATTGAAAGCCAGGCCTTGCCTCTGTCATACTTAATTAGTAAAATAATAGGAGAACCAATGGTACTTCAATTTGATTGGCTTTTCAACAGCCACTTATGCTACACCTCTCAAATAATTTGATAAAGTAGAACAAGAGTCAAGCTCAAAAGTTCTTCTTTGCTAGCCAATTCTACCAAGCCCATTCCCTTGGTCGTGGTTTTTATTAAATAATTGATAGGGATAGTGGAAATCTCATAAATACATTCATGCACATTACAATATAGGTGACGAGGTGTTTGGCTACATAAAGAGAGTCATAGTTACTCCTACAAGTTAACCATGCTTGGTTAAATTTCTTCACTTTGACACTTTGAGTAGCACATAAATTACATTACAAGAGTATCCTTGACGACCAAGGTAATACAATGTTTAATTTAAATACTCAGACTACTAATGTTTGGACTAGTTTTGAGTCGATTGTTTGAGGCAAAGGAAAGGCCATCATAGGGTTCAATGTCCATTCATCCACCAGCTAGCACATGTCAAGCCACTCTCACCATGTGAGCAGTTTAAGTAGTCTATCGATAATCAATTAGTTCAAGACTTGGACCCTCGTCCCCAAACCATAGAGCAATCGCTTTCCTAAAGTTACCTATCCATTATGTTGACATACCTTACCTACATCACTTTAATGATCTGGCACAGAAGGCGGTTACTAATTCAAATTTTTAAGGGTCGTCAAGGTTGCATCAAACATTGCTCAACTTGTACCTATTCAGTGGCTTAGCTCTATGTTTGGCTAAGCCACTTCTAGGCTTATGGGCTATTAAGAAGAAATATTAATTTGTATAAGAACCAACTTATGTCCTTAGACCACTTGAAATCTCCATTGACCACCACATCTCAATTTGAAAATTTTAGCAAAACTCACTTTCCAAGCTTGTACCAAATGGAACTCCCCAATGGGATTCCCTATCTCTTAAGATTAGCAAACCCAAGAACAAATGCCATTCAGATGGCACATTTCTCCCTTTAGCCTTCAAAATTTACATTTGAATATTTGCTACTTCCATAAAGATCTACACCAATTAATACTCCACGTAGGCTAGTGTCCTACATTTTGCAGCATCCATTGAACCTTCCTGCTCGTTAGGGAATTACATTACATTAATAGTTTGGTGCTAATCGCACACTTAAGTGCCATCCATTTTTTAGGCTATTCGATTTTATAGGTGAGGTGTTACACACTCCATAGAAAATTTCAACAACTATGACCACTGTCCTCTAGTCTTCATCAACCAACATCCCTTTAGGTATCTAGGTTAATATGTAGTTAGACAGTGCAACTGAACTTTTTATTCATCCTACATCCTCAGTTTTGTTACCAAAAATTTCCTATTAGGAGCCTAGATTCCTTGACTCAACCCATCAAAGAACCCAAGCCTTTCTACTTATTTAAAGTTTAATAATAGATCGAGGGCATTATGTCTTAATGCCACTAACCATTTGCTTTACCTATTAAACTCTGATTGCTACTCAAACTATCTGAAGGAAAAATTTGAAGGGAACTATTGACCAGATAGATTCATTATTCTTTAGCTCGAATACCTAAGTTATGCAAATGTTTTGCATGTCAGTTTTGCTGCAAGCTTCTACTAGAGTTTCCTTTAGCTTCACCATACTTAAGCATTGTTAAACATTTTTTGGGTCTCAATAAGAATTCTCAAACTTGAACCAATTGCAAAAGATATCTATTAGTTCACATCTCACCTATCAAATGAGGATCCCAGCAATTGCTTATGTGAGCCTTCTGAGCTTGCACACTCATTGACTCATAAGTACTTCAGACTCCATAGTTTACGTTACAAGATGGGTCAGAATTAGAGACCACTAGTCAAACAAAAAGTGTGTGGTGTAGCCATGTCATGCATTGATGGATTTGAGCATTTTGATCAACCACATGACAATTTCTCCACTAGTGATGTCTACCTAAGCACCTACTATTAGGATGTCCTAAGAAGGTCCACTCCTTGAGCAATGCAACAAACCATTTGATGATAATTTCAAACACTATTTAACTCTCTTTTGAAAGTCCTTTTCATTATTTCCTCATGATACTTATTTCTTATTGATCTCTTGTAACTATTTTTCCTTTGATTGAAATATCATTCAATTTGGGTTGCATTCCTAAAATACATGACTCATTGAGAAGGCCAAATGTTGTAATATGGTTTAGCTCAATGATGCTTTCACCTTCCCCAATGCACCATTTTAGGGAACTTTATCTTGATCTATCACTGAGGACAACACTCTACACTATAATTTATACTTTAGGTAGCCCTATTTCCGTTCTATCTTGGTCCCATTTTGCTCATCATTACAAAAGGAATCTCCATAAGTTCTTTCTTCATTACATGTTCATATGTTTAAACTTAGTTGGTAGTCTCACCTAGCAAGGGGTCTTGATTCCACACCATGGTGCAAGTAGTTGGATTAAGAGAAACTACTTGTTGTGTTGTAACATATATTTATACTATTTAATGCCATGACACTCAATGGCATCTACCTCTTACCACGTTGATAGCTAACCATCACCCAATGAATTAGCACACCTTGTCATAGCATGGGGTACCATGGATCACCTCCAAATGGGGTATGGGACCCAAATAAAAAATTTCAAGCTTTCTTAAGAAGCAATAAATCACATTACACCCATGCAGGCCTCTAGCACAATTTGTGTTAAAAAATGGGTCGTTCACACGTTTTTACAATTTATAGCACTTGATATTTTGATGCATTCTTAATCAATGCATGAGCAAAGATATCCATTATTAAGATCATTTGACATTCAATTACTAAGCTCTAATAGACCTAGTGATGCACAATAGACTCATTACAGGCTTAACATTTGCTCTCCCTCACTACATGACTAGGCCCATTGCTTATTATTTATACCTGATAGTGATGAGCTCCAAGTGGAAGCAAGAGCACACATGATGGAAGAATGTGACGTGGAATAGTTATCGCACCCCTACTTGTTGCACAGATTGCTTGATAATTTATCATCAAAGATCCTTTTGAAAATTTACCTACATAAACCTTGTTACAACTTCTTCTTCCTTTAAATGATAAAGTCAATGATCTTATCATTGTGTCATTCATCATGGAAAATTGCTCACATTGCAATGATCTAAGCACTTCACTATAACATTGAATTGATAAGAGTGATGGGTAATGCGTAAAATGGGTTGGAACATAGGCATTGTAAGCTAATGACTAACACTTACTAATAATTGCTCAATGAAGACCAGCAATTGCAATGATCTATCCCCATAATGATGAAATTTTGAAAAGATTCCTGAAGCCTTTCAACCAAGGAAATGGACTTGTTGAATACATAAGTGTAGCTTGTCCATAGTCCAAAACATTTAATGGCATCACAGAACTATTATAGCCAAAACTTCCATTGCTTATGCAGCCAAGGTCCCTCTATGAACTTTTCCATATTTCTTGTTAAAAAGTTGAGGTCTTGTTCATTAATGGAATTAACCAGACAAATTAATCCTCCAACAAAAAATCGTCATGAAACAACACCCATATAATTAAGAAAGAGTTATCAATCTATAAATCTATGATACGTCTAGACCTTGTAAGCTTCCTCAAGTTTAGCCCATTTAAGCCATAGCACCACTACTAGTGAACCTCACTAATGATGCTTCTTAAGGAATGGGGTGGTTTAGAATCTGTGACTTTTCTTTTCGATAAAAAGTGATAATTATTAAGAATCATAGAGTGGTCATGGCTCAACAAGGTGGGTTATAGATACAGGTTTTAAATTCTAAGTACACTATGATAAATTACAATCTCTATTTACCTCAAATGGCATATATAGTTGCTAATTACAAGCTTATACATTGTTTCTTTTCTATACGATAATAAATTCAGATTTCTCCCAATGTTTTATGGGTGACATTCATTATTGTAGAGTATCTGATAAATGTAGAGGTGCTTGTTAAGGCAAATAGAGAATGAGATTGTGACAAAACCAAGAAAATATTTGATACCAATCTTGTATCAAGGGTTTTATAATTACCATGGGCTAAATAAAATGCAAAACACATATTGCATTTTAGAAAAAATGAAGGCATAGCAATGCAAGCCAAATTCATATATTACAGTATCTGTATTTGTCCAAATTTGCAAAGATGGGATGCAACTTGGGCTTGGAAGATGAAAGTGCAACCTTAGGTGAAGGTATTCTTAAGGAGATTGAGCCCGAATCCTATTCCAACTTCCTCATGGTTTTGTGTGAGAGGCTAAACAATGCAAGATACTTAACCATGGTGATGCAAGAATGAGGAAAATATAGAGAATTACTTTAATAATATTATAAAAGAAATAAAGTATAGGAAAGTAGCATCTCAAATGCAAGCATATTTCCTAGACAAAAGAATTGTAGTCATGTTAGTTCACTCATGAACTAATCGATTCAATGGGAACAATTTTTGGGATTCCAAGATTACTAATGAAGTGATTTTGCTACAGTCATGTTGTATCATCTATGGTTTAGTAGAAATATGAAAACACATGAAGGCAAGATAATCAATAAAGGTGCAATACAAAGCAATATTCAATTGGATGTTGTCACTATTGCTATTAGCTTCAGTCTTCCTAAGCTTATCTAGTGGGAGTTCTTTTAGCATCTTTTGGCTGTGTAACCATAAATCAGGCTCCTCCTCTAATGGGTTTTGGGAGACTTAATTGTGATGTGATCATAAATGAAAGTCATAGTGCTGAGATCAGCATAAGAATTTGGGATAACATGGGTAAGCCTCTAATTTTTTTTGTAAAATGTAAACAACATAAGTAGTCACTAAAGCTCTTCAATCCTCAAAGCAAAAGCAATTTTAAGAACTTTGTTTTCTAACATTTATGTTGTAATACAATCAGGTTTGACAATTGCTATAATGGAGGTGACTCCATTGTTACTATCTTCTTCTTTTGAAAACAAGTATCAGGTCACAATTGATTTTGTGAAAGAATGAATTCTTTCAAGTAATTCAATTTATTTTACCAAGGAAATGGTGTTGTAGATTAATCAAGCATTTTCATGTCATTTGTTTTGGGACTAGGAAATGCCCCTTCGAAAATAACATTTGTGATATTTATTTTTAGACTACTTGTATGAAAGTCCTTAAGGAGACTAAATTATACTGTTTGGTTATTTATATTATCATGGAACCTAAAGACATTAACTTTTGAATTATGGCCAAAGGGTAAATGGTGGATGGTTGATAGAATAGTAGCCATGCAATGGATGGACCTATAGGCAAATAGAGGGGAGGGCAGATGGAAATGAACACGGATATAATTGTTAGAAGGCTTGCTAGCACTAATGGTGGGCTCACAATTAAGGAATAGTACAAAACATACAAGGGATGTGGCGTAATCTTCATCATAGTGGGTCATGGATGTAAAGGCTCTGATCACAAATAAAAATAATTCTAGAGATCTCAACATTGTTCTTGTGGTGAATGTTCTAGCACAGTATTGTAAACATACTCAGGAGAATGTAAGAGATTATGTAGAGATATTAATGGGTGTCTAAATCAAATGAGTTACTTTATTAAGTGAACTCATCAATAGAAGATGATGGTGAATCAATGAGTGTATGGGATACGACTATTATTCATTCGAATATGTAAATGAAACTGGGTAGACTATGGAAAAACTATGCATCACTAATAGTCATTTAAAGTAAAATGAGTTTATAAATTCACACAATGTACAGAGGGAGAATATTATAAGTATTAATGTTATCGAGGTAACTAATGCATGAAGGCGTACCCAAAGTGTTTAGAATAATGCCAAAGTGATTTGGAAGGGAAACTATCTCAATAGTGACAAACCAACAGGTAATCAAGTTAATGTGAGTTTCATGGATGCTCTTACAAGACAAAAATGAATAATGATAACAACATTTATCCTAGAGTTTCATTTTGTAATTACATAGAGAGACTAGCAAATGTAGATGTGAAGATGATTGATCTGAGAAAAGGAATAAATGGTTGGTGTGAGAATTAAAAAACAAAAAATGATTTTAGTTCATATCAAGTTTAGGCTTGGAAAATGAAGGTGCTTCTTATTTCTTGAAGCATTTGTGGAAGTGTAGATAGCTACACTAATACTAGATGCAGTTGGAAATTATATGTGGTATCATTCAAAGATGTATTTTTTTGTGAATGTAGGTCATTTTGACTAGGGAGAATAGGGGAAGAGGAGGCATTCATATTACTACAATCATAACATTCATCTTGCTTATTATGTGAGGCTTAATTTTCATAAAAATTGAAGGCTTTCAATAATTTTCCTAATGATAAACTAATCAATGGGGATCAAACTTGATTCGAGTAAGGAAGGCATTCCTTAATGCTAATAACATCAATCTTACTTGACATAGAAATTAAAGGATTTAAGTGACATATTTGATGATGATCTAGCTAGAGAAGCTTCATAATTGGCTCAAGAATGGATACTATTATGAGGTGGCTAGATAAAGCATTAAGTTGAGTTGGGAAATAGTGTATAAGATAAATAAGAATTATTGGGGTTCTTGCAACTTAAGAAGAACGTTGTTGGGTAAAAGTAAGGATAAATTGTTGGAGTTATATTATGAGTAAAATACTAAGAGACATTATTGGTAGAGGAAGTTGCAAATAATTACTAAAGGGTAGGGTCATTGTGCATCAATCACACTTACGGATGTAAGTTTTATATAGGAGGTGAAAAATAGGACCAATGGAGGACTATACTAGAGATACAACTTATTTTGTTAAGCAATCACTTCGACAAAGTTTAGGATGCACAACAATTCCTTTTGTTACCTATATGAGATACTCTAATTTTGAAGTAGAGAAAGACATCTTGAAGAAGATGATGTCACTTGGAAGTCTAAATTTTTTTATAAGTGCAAGTAGTTTTTAGGGGTCTCAACCTTCACTCTTATGTTGAATATATAGGACTTTGTTTGGTTGCATTTTTATGAATAAAATGAAATGCACCTTGTTTATAAAATGGAGATGCTTTGATACTTCCTTGGAGATGATCTTATTGGTGAAGATTAAAGCTTTGTTTCTACCAGGCTATAGCTATGTGATTGGGGGAACACATGAAGTTGGATTAAGATAAGGTGGGCAACAAGAATTAAAATTTATAAAATGTGTGTAGTAGAGGAAGGATAGCAAATTGTAACACAGAGGATGAACAATTCATGGAGATCATTACCACTTAAAACTCTTAGAGTTATTATAAGCAGTTGTGCTTATTAAATAAAGTGGTGATCAGATTTTTTTCAAGGCTCATTGACCAGCCTATATGATTACTGCTATGTTAATTGTTGTTCTATTATATCAAGGAATCTATAGTGTCTAGGTAATAAGAGAGTTCATAGGCACAAAAAAAGCAAAAGTACATCAATTTACTTAGTCAAGTGTAAGTTGGGAGTTTAATAATGTTGGCTTTATGTACCAACTTTATTGAGAAGCCTTACAAGTGCTTATAAAGATTTCTTACTAGGGCAAGAGTATTTTTATGAACTAAGATTTAATATATTATTTGTAAGGTAGATGAGGCATTCTATAGAGTGAGAATCTCAAATAAAAGTTGGAAAACTCGAGGAATGGCAAATAATAACCTAATCATTCAACCTTCTTTCCTGAATTAGAACATTCAGACGATTAGGCTTGTAAAATATTGTGGCTAT
>JAIUJO010000100.1:730559-738059 GCA_023846275.1 Vanilla planifolia
AGAAGAAGATGGAGGAAGAGGTGAAGAAGAAGAAGAAGAAGATGATGAAAAATTAAAAGAAAAAGAAGAGAAAGAAGAAGTAGAAGAAGAAGAATAAGAAGAAGGAGAAGAAGAATAGGAAGTGGAAGAAGAAGAAGAAGAAGGAAAAGAAGAAGAAGATTAGGAATAAGAGAAAAGAAGAAGAATCAGAGGAAGTAGAACAAGAAAAAGAAGAAGGAGGAGAAGAAGAAGGAGAAGAATAAGGAATGGAAAAAGAAGGAGAAGAAGAAGAAGGAGAAGAAGAAGAAGAACTGGAAGAAGAACGAGGAGAAGAAGAAGAAGAAGAAGAAGAAGAAGAAAAAGAAGAAGAAGAAGAAGAAGAAGAAGAAGAAAAAGAAGAAGAAGAAGAAGAAGAAGAAGAAAAAGATAATGAAAAAGAAGAAGAAGAAGGTGATGAAGAACAAGAAGAAGAAGGTGATGAAGAAGAAGAAGAAGAGGAAAAAGATGAAGAGAAAGAAGAACAAGAAGAAGAAGAGGAAGAAGCGGAAGAGGAAGAAGAAGATTATGAAGAAGAAGAAGTGGAAGAAGTGGAAGGAAAAGCAGAAGAAGAAGAAGAACAAGAAGAACAAGAAAAAGAACAAGAACAAGAACAAGAAAAAGAAGAAGAACAAGAAAATGAAGAAGAAGAAGAAGAAGATGAAGAAGAAGAAGATGAAGAGGAAGAAGAAGAAGAAGAAGAAGAAGAAGGGGAAGGCGAAGAGGATGAAGAAGAGGCAGACGAAGAGGAAGAGGAAATGAAAGACGAAGAGGAAGAAGAAGAGGAACACGAAGAGGAAGAAGAAGAAGACGAAGAAGAGGCGGAAGAAGAGGATGAAGAGGGGGACGAAGAAGAAGACAAAGAAGAAGAACAAGAAGAAGAAGAACAACAAGAAGAAGATGAAGAAGAAGAAGAAGAAGAAAAAGTCGAAGAAGAAGACGAAGAAGAAGAAGAAGAAAAAAAAAAGAACGAGAAGAAGGAGAAGAGAAAGAAGAAGAAGTAGAAGAAGAAGAAGATGAAGAAGAAGAATAAGACGAAGAAGAAGCCGAAGAAGAAAAAGAAGACAAAGAAAAAGAAGTAAAAGCGAAGCAGAAGATGAAGATGAAGAAGAAGAAGTAGAAAATGTGGAGGAAGTGGAAGACGAAGAAGAAGACGAAGATGAAGATGAAGAAGAAGACGAAGCCCAAGTAGAAGGAGATGAAGAAGAAGAAGTAGTAGAAGAAGAAGAAGAAGAAGAAGAAGAAGAAATAAAAGAAGAAGAAGATTTAGAAGAGGAAGGTAAAGAAGAAAAGGAGGTTGAAGAAGAACAAGAAGAAGAAGAAGGAGAAGGAGAAGAAAAAGAAGAAGCCGAAGTATAAAAAGAAGAAGGAGAAGGATAAGAAGAAGAAGAGGAAGAAAGAAATGATGGAGAAGAAGAAGAAGTAGAAGTAGGAGAAGAAGAAGAAAAAGGAGAAAAAGAAGAAGAAGAAGAAGTAGAAAAAGTGGAAAGAGATGAAGAAGAAGAAGAAGAAGAAGAAGATGATGATGATGATGAAAAAGAAAAGAAGAAGAAGAGGAAGAAGAAAAAGAAGAAGAAGATGATGATGATGTCTATCATGATGATGACAAAGAAGAAGTAGAAGAAGAAGAAGAAGAAGAAGAAGGAGAAGAAGAAGAAGAAGTAGAGGAAGAAGAAGAAAAAAAAAATTAGAAGAAGAGCTAGGAGATTAAAGAAGAAGAAGATGTAGTAGTACTAGTCGTGGTAGTAGTATTAGAAGAAGAAGAAAAAGAAGAAGAAGAAAGGAAAAATATTTGAAAAAAGTGAAGAAGAAGAAGAAGAAAGGAAAAATATTTGAAAAAAGTGAAGAAGAAGAAGAAGGAGGAGGAGGAGGAGGTTAAGGAGAAGAAGAAGAAGAAGAAGAAGAAGAAGAAGAAGAGCAAGAAGAGGAAGGAGAAGAAGAAGAATAAAAGGATGAACAAGAAGAAGATTTTGAAGAAGGAAAAGAAGAAGACGAGGAAGAAAAAAAAAGAAGAAAATGTTGAAGTAGAAGAAGAAGAAGAAGGAGAGGACGAAAAAGTAGAATTTGAAGAAGAAGAAGTCGAAGAAGAAGAACAAGTAGAACAAGAAGAAGAAGAAGAAGAAGAGGTAAAAGAAGTAGAAGAAAAAGAAGAAGAAGAAGCAAAGGAAGAGTAAGGAGAAGAAGAAGAAAAATATGGAGATGAAGAAGAAGAAGAAGAAGAAGATGATGATGAAGAAGAAAAAGTTAAAGAAGGAGAAAGAGAAGGAGGAGAAAAGATGATGACAAAGAATATGAAAAAAAAGAAAAAGAAGGAGAAGGAGAAGAAGAAGAAGATGAAGAAGTAAAAGAAGAAGAAAAGAAGAAGAAGAAGATAAAGAGAAAGCTAAAGAAGATGAAGAAGAAGAAGGAGAAAAAAAAGAAGCAGAAGATGAAGAAGAAGAAGAAGAAGAATGAGAAGAAGAAGAAGAATAAGAAGAAGAAGAAGAAGAAGACAAAGAAGAAGAAGAAGTTGAAGAAGAAGAAGAAGAAGAAGAAGTGGAAGAAGTGGAAGAGAAAAAAGTAGACAACGATGATGACGAAGAAGAAGATGAAGACCAAGAATAAGAAGAAGACGAAGAAGAAGAAGAAGAAGAAGAAATAAAAGAAGAAGATTTAGAAGAAGAGGGAAAAGAAGAAGGGAGGGAAGTGGAAGAAGAAGAAGAAGAAGAAGAAGAAGAAAGAGAAAGAGAAGAAGAAGAAGTAGCCGAAGAAGAACAACAACGAGAAAGAGAAGAAGAAGAAGAAGCCGAAGAAGAAAAGGAAGAAGGAGAAAGAGAAGAAGAATAAGAAGAAGAAGAAGAACAAAAAGAAAAGAAAAAGAAGGAGATGAAGATGGAGAAGAAGAAGAAGAAGAAGAAGGAGCAGAAGAAGCGGCAAGACAACAAGAAGAAAAAGAATAAGAAGAAGAAGTAGAAATAAAAGAAGAAGAAGATGTTGATGCTTTCTATCATGATGATGAGTATGAAGAAGATGAAGAAGAAGAAGAACAAGGAGAAGAAGAAGAAGAAGCAGTCGAGGAAGAAGAACAAGAAAAAAGATAGAAGAAGTGGAAGGAGAAGATACAGAAGAAGACGAAGAAGAAGGAGAAGAAGTAGAGGAAGAAGAAGATGTAGTAAAAGAAGGGGAGGAAGAGGAAGAAGAAGGAGGAGGAAGACGAGGAGGAGGAGAAGGAGGAGGACAAGGAGAAGAAGAAGAAGAAGAAGAAGAAGAAGAAGAAGGAAAAGAAGAAGGAGGAGAAGAAGAACATGAAGAAGAAGCAGGAGAATAAGAAGGAGAAGAAGAAGAAGAAGAAGAAGAAGAAGAAGAAGAAGAAGAAGAAGAAGAAGACGGACAAGAAGTAGAAGAAGAAGAAGAAGAAGAAGAAGAAGAAGGAGAAGAAGAAGAAGAAGAAGAGGAAGAAGGAGAAGAAGAAGAAGAAGAAGAAGAAGTTGAAGAAGAAGAAGAAGAAGAAAAGGTCGAAGAAGAAGAAAATTTGGAAGAAGGAAAAGAAGAAGACGAAGAAGAAAAAGGAAATGGACAAGAAGAAAAAGTAGAAGAAGAAAGAGAAGAAGAAGTAGTAGAAGTAAAAGAAGAAGAAGAAGAAGAAGAAGAGGAAGTAGTAGAAGAAGAAGAAGAGATTGAAGAAGAATAACAAGAAGATGTAGAAGAAGAATAAGGGGAAGGAGAACAAAAAGAAGAAGATGAAGAAGAAGATGAAGAAGAAGAAAAGTAGAAGAAGAAGTAGAAGTAGAAGAAGAAATAAAAGGAGAAGGAGAAGAAGAAGAAGAAGAAGATGGAACAGAAGAAGAAGAATGAGAATAAGAAGAACATGAAAAAGAAGAAGAAGAAGAAGAAGAAGAAGAAAAGGAGAAGAAGGTGAAAAAGAAGAAGAAGATAAAGAGGAAGTAGAAGAAAATGAAGAAGTAGAAGAAGGAGAAGAAAAAGAAGAAGAAGATGAAGAAGGAGAAGAAGAAGGACAAGAAAAAGTTGTAGAAGAAGAAGAAGATGATGAAGAAGAAGAAGAAGTAGAAAAAGAAGAAAAATAAGAAGAAGAAGAAGAAGAAGAAGAAGATGATGATGATGATGATGATGATGATGATGATGATGAAGAAGAAGAAGAAGAATAAGGAGAGAAAGGAAAAGATGAAGAAGAAGATTAAGAAGAAGAAGTATAAGAAAAAGAAGAAGAAGTGGAAGGCAAAGAAGAAGAAGAAGAAATAAAAGGAGAAGAAGCTTTGCAAGATGGAAAAGAAGACGGGGATGAAGAAGAGGAAGAAGAAGGAGGAGAAGAATAAGAAGTTGGAGAAGGAGGAGGAGGAGGAGGAGGAGGAGGAGAAGAAGAAAGTGAAGAAGTAGTTGAGGAAGAAGAAGAAAATGAAGTAGAAGAAGGAGAAGAAGAAGAAGTAGAAGAAGTAGAAGCAGCAGAAGAAGAAGAAGAAGCAGAAGTAAAAAAATGAGGAGGAGGAGGAGAAGAAGAAGAAGAAGAAGCCTAAGTTGTGGAAGGAGATGATGAAGAAGAAGAAGAAAAAGAAGATGATGATGATGATGTTGATTATGACGACGAAGAAGAAGAAGAAGAAGAACAAGAAGGAGGAGAACAAGAAAAAGAAGAAGAAGAAGAAGAAGAAGAAGAAGAAGAAGGAGGAGGAGGAGGAGGAGGAGGAGGAGAAGAAGAAGAAGAAAAGGAAGAAGAAGAAGAAGAAGAAGAAGAAGAAGAAGAACACGATGAAGAAGAACAACAACAAGATTTGGATGAAGGAAAAGAAGAAGTAGAGGAGGAAGAAGAAAAAGTAGAAGAAGATGAAGAAGAAGTTGGAGAAGAACAAGAAGAAAAAGAGGAAGATGAAGAAGAAGAAGATTTTGAAGAAGGAGAAGAAGAAGCAAAAAAGCGAGAAGATGAGGAAGAAGAAGAAAATGGAGAAGGAGAAGAAGAAAAAGAAGAAGGAGAAGAAGAAAAAAGAAAGAAGAGAAGAAGAAGAAGGAGAAGGAGAAGAAGAAGAAGAAGAAAAAGAAGAAGAAAGACATGAAGAAAAAAAGGAGTGAAAGAAGGAGATTTGGTAGCAGAAAAAGAAGAAGGATGAGAGGAAGTAGAAGAAAACCAAGAAGAAGAAGAAAATGTAGAAGTCCGAGTAGAAGAAGAATAAGAAGACGAGGAGGAAGAGGAAGAAGACGAAGAAGTAAAGAAGAAGAAGAACAAGAAGAAGACGAAGAAGCAAAAGAAGAGGAAGAAGGTGAACAAGAAGAAGAAGTGGAAGAAGAAGAAGAAGAAGAAGCAGAAGAAGAAGAAAGGGAAGAATAAGAAGGAGAAGGAGAAGAAGAAGAAGTAAAGGAAGAAAAGGAAGAAGGAGAAGGATAAGAAGTAGAAGAGAAAGAAAAAAAGATGGAGAAGAAGAAGAAGAAGATGTAGAATTTGTAGAAGAAGAAGAAAAAGGAAAAGTGAAGAAGAAGAAGGGGTAGAAGAAGTGGAAAGAGAAGAAGAAGAAGGAGAAGAAGAAGAAGAAGATGATTAAGTAAAGAAGAAGAAGAAGTGGAAGAAGAAAAAGTTGAAGAAGATGATGATGATGTCTATGATGATGATGACAAAGAAGAAGAAGAAGAATAAGAAAAGAATAAGAAAAGAAGAAGAAGAAGAAGAACGAGAAGAAGAAGAAGAACGAGAAGAAGAAGTAGTAGAGGAAGAAGAAGAAAAAATGTAGAAGAAGAGGAAGGAGAAGTTAAAGAAGAAGAAGAAGAAGTAGAAGAAGTACAAGATGTAGTAGTACTAGTAGTGGTAGTAGTATTAGAAGAAGAATAATAAGAGGAAGAAATAGAAGAAGAAGAAGAAGAAGAAGAAGAAACGAAAAATATTTGAAAAAAGTGAAGAAGTAGAAGAAGAAGAAGGAAAAGAAATAGAACAAGATGAAGAAAATGCTGAAGAAGAAGGAGGAGGAGGCGGAGAAGAAGAAGAAGAAGAAGTGGAAGAAGCTGTAAAAGAAGAAGAAGAAGAAGAAGAAGAGCAAGAAGAAGAAAAGGACAAACAAGAAGAAGATTTGGAAGAAGGGAAAGTAGAAGACGAGGAAGAAAAAGAAAAAGAAGAAGAAAAAGTAGAAGTAGAAGAAGAAGAAGAAGGAAAGGAAGAAAAAGTAAAAATAGATGTAGAAGAAGAAGAAGAAGAAGAAGAAGAAGAAGAAGGAGAAAGAGAAGGAGAAGAAAAAGAAGATGACGAAGAAGATGGAAAAGAAGAAGAAGGAGAAGAAGAAGAACAAGAACAAGAACAAGAAGTTGAAGAAGAAGTAGAAGACGAAGGAGAAGAAGAAGAAGAAGATGAGGAAGAAGAAGGAGAAGAAAAAGAAGAAACAGGGGAAGAAGAAGAAGAAGAAGAAGAAGAAGGAGAAGGAGATGAAGAAGAAGAAGAAGAAGAAGAAGACGAAGAAGAAGAAGTTGAAGAAAAAGAAGAAGAAGTGGAAGAGAAAAAAGAAGACAAAGACGATGACGAAGAAGAAGATGAAGACCAAGAATAAGAAGAAGACGAAGAAGAAGAAACAGCAGAAGAAGAAGAAGAAGAAGAGAAGAAGAAGATGATGAATTAAAAGAAGAAGAAGATTAAGAAGTAGGAAAAGAAGAAGAAGTAGAAGAAGAAGAAGAAGAAGAAGAAATAAAAGAAGAAGAAGATTTAGAAGAGGAAGGTAAAGAAGAAAAGGAGGTTGAAGAAGAACAAGAAGAAGAAGAAGGAGAAGGAGAAGAAAAAGAAGAAGCCGAAGTAGAAAAAGAAGAAGGAGAAGGATAAGAAGATGAAGAGGAAGAAAGAAATGATGGAGAAGAAGAAGAAGTAGAAGTAGGAGAAGAAGAAGAAAAAGGAGAAGAGGAAGAAGAAGAAGAAGAAGAAGAAGAAGCAGAAGAAGTGGAAAGAGATGAAGAAGAAGAAGAAGATGATGATGATGATGATGATGAAAAAGAAAAGAAGAAGAAGAGGAAGAAGAAAAAGAAGAAGAAGAAGAAGTAGAGGAAGAAGAACAAAAAAAACAGAAGAAGAGCTAGGAGATTAAAGAAGAAGAAGAAGAAGTAGAAGAAGAAGATGTAGTAGTACTAGTCGTGGTAGTAGTTTTAGAAGAAGAAGAGTAAGAAGAAGAAAAAGAAGAAGAAGAAAGGAAAAATATTTGAAAAAAGTGAAGAAGAAGAAGAAAGGAAAAATATTTGAAAAAAGTGAAGAAGAAAATGAAGAAGGAAAAGAAATAGAAGAAGAGGAAGAACAAGAAGAAGAAGAAGGACGAGGAGGAGGATGAGGAGAAGAAGAAGAAGAAGAAGAAGAAGAAGAAGAAGAAGAAGAGCAAGAAGAGGAAGGAGATGAAGAAAAAGAATAAAAGGATGAACAAGAAGAAGATTTTGAAGAAGGAAAAGAAGAAGACGAGGAAGAAAAAGAAAAAAAAGAAGACGAAAAAGTTGAAGTAGAAGAAGAAGAAGAAGGAGAGGAAGAAAAAGTAGAAGTAG
>JAIUJO010000100.1:740559-743059 GCA_023846275.1 Vanilla planifolia
AAGAAGAACAAGAAGTAGGAGAAGAAGAAAAAGAAGAAGAAGAAGAAGAAGAAGGAGGAGGAGGAGGAGGAGGAGGAGAAGAAGAAGAAAAGGAAGAAGAAGAAGAAGAAGAAGAAGAACACGAAGAAGAAGAACAACAACAAGATGTGGACGAAGGAAAAGAAGAAGTAGAGGAGGAAGAAGAAAAAGTAGAAGAAGATGAAGAAGAAGTTGGAGAAGAACAATAAGGAAAAGAGGAAGATGAAGAAGAAGAAGATTTTGAAGAAGGAGAAGAAGAAGAAAAAAAGCGAGAAGAAGAGGAAGAAGAAGAAAATGGAGAAGGAGAAGAAGAAGAAGAAGAAGAAGGAGAAGAAGTAAAACAAGAAGAAGAGAAGAAGAAGAAGGAGAAGGAGAAGAAGAAGAAAAAGAAGAAGAAAGACATGAAGAAAAAAAGGAGTGAAAGAAGGAGATTTGGTAGCAGAAAAAGAAGATGGATGCAAGGAAGTAGAAGAAAATCAAGAAGAAAAAGAAATTGCAGAAGTCCGAGTAGAAGAAGAATAAGAAGACGAGAAGGAAGAGGAAGAAGAGGAAGAAGTAAAGAAGAAGAAGAACAAGAAGAAGACGAAGAAGCAAAAGAAGAGGAGAAGGTGAAGAAGAAGAAGAAGAAGTGGAAGAAGAAGAAGAAGAAGAAGCAGAAGAAGAAGAAGAGGAAGAAGAAGAAGAAGAAGAAGGAGAAGGAGAAGAAGAAGCAAAGAAGAAAATGAAGAAGGAGAAGGATAAGAAGTAGAAGAGGAAGAAAAAAAAGATGGAGAAGAAGAAGAAGAAGAAGATGTAGAATAAGTAGAAGAAGAAGAAAAAGGAAAAGTGAAGAAGAAGAAGAATAAGAAGGAGTAGAAGAAGAAGGAGTAGAAGAAGTGGAAAGAGAAGAAGAAGAAGGAGAAGAAGAAGAAGATGATGATGAAGTAGTAAAGAAGAAGAAGAAGTGGAAGAAGAAAAAGTTGAAGAAGATGATGATGATGTCTATGATGATGATGACGAAGAAGAAGAAGAAGAAGAATGAGAAGAAGAAGAAGAAGTCGAGGAAGAAGAAGAAAAAATGTAGAAGAAGAGGAAGGAGAAGTTAAAGAAGAAGAAGTAGAAGAAGTAGAAGATGTAGTAGTACTAGTAATTGTAGTAGTAGAAGAAGAAGAATAATAAGAGGAAGAAATAGAAGAAGAAGAAACGAAAAATATTAGAAAAAAGTGAAGAAGTAGAAGAAGAAGAAGGAAAAGAAATAGAACAAGAGGAAGAAAAAGTAGAAGAAGAAGGAGGAGGTGGAGGAGGAGGAGGAGAAGAAGAAGAAGAAGTGGATGAAGCAGAAGAAGAAGTGGAAGAAGCAGTAGAAGAAGAAGAAGAAGAAGAAGAAGAAGAAGAGCAAGAAGAGGAAAGAGATGAAGAAGAAGAAGAAAAGGACAAACAAGAAGAAGATTTGGAAGAAGGAAAAGTAGAAGACGAGGAAGAAAAAGAAAAAGAAGAAGAAGAAAAAGTAGAAGTAGAAGAAGATGAAGAAGGAGAGGAAGAAAAAGTAAAAATAGATGTAGAAGAAGAAGAAGAAGAAGAAGAAGAAGAAGAAGGAGAAAGAGAAGGAGAAGAAAAAGAAGATGACAAAGAAGATGGAAAAGAAGAAGAAGGAGAAGAAGAAGAACAAGAACAAGAAGAAGAAGTAAAAGAAGCAGAAGAAGTAGAAAAGAAGAAGAAGACGAGGAACAAGAAGGAGAAGAAAAAAAAGAAACAGGAGAAGAAGAAGAAGAAGAAGAAGAAAAAGAAGAAGAAGAAGATGAAGAAGAAGAAGTTGAAGAAGAAGAAGAAGTGGAAGAAGTGGAAGAGAAAAAGGAAGACAAAGTCGATGACGAAGAAGAAGATGAAGACCAAGAATAAGAAGAAGAAGAAGAAGAAGAAAACGCAGAAGTAGAAGAAGAAGAAGAAGAAGAAGAAGAAGATGAAATAAAAGAAGAAGAAGATTTAGAAGACGTAGGAAAAGAAGAAGAAGAAGTAGAAGAAGAAGAAGAAGAAGAAGAACAAGAAATAAAAAAAGAAGATGATTTAGAAGAGAAAGGTAAAGAACAAATGGGGGGTTGAAGAAGAACAAGTAGAAGAAGAAGGAGAAGGAGAAGAAAAAGAAGAAGCCGAAGTAGAAAAAGAAGAAGGAGAAGGATAAGACGAAGAAGAGGAAGAAAGAAAAGATGGAGAAGAAGAAGAAATAGAAGTAGGAGAAGAAGAAGAAAAAGGAGAAGAAGAAGAAGAAGAAGAAGAAGAAGAAGACAGAAGTAGAAGAAGTGGAAAGAGACGAAGAAGAAGAAGAAGAAGAAGAAGATGATCATGATGATGAAAAAGAAAAGGAGAAGAAGAGGAAGAAGGAAAAGAAGAAGAAGATGAAGATGATGTCTATCATGATGATGACAAAGAAGAAGAAGAAGAAGAAGAATAAGAAAAAGAAAAAGAAGTAGAAGAAGTAGAGGAAGAAGAACTAAAAAAGCAGAAG
>JAIUJO010000100.1:753059-790559 GCA_023846275.1 Vanilla planifolia
AAGAAGTTGTAGTAGTAGTAGTAAAAAAAGAAGAAGATGATGATGATGAAGAAGATGAAGAAGAAGAAGGAGGACGAGGAGGAGGAGGAGTAGGAGAAGAAGCAGAACAAGAAGAAGAATAAGAACTGAAGGAAGCGAAAGAAGAAGAAGAAGAAGAAGAGGAAGGAGACGAAGAAGAAGAAAAGGACGAAGAAGAAGAAGATTTGGAAGAAGGAAAAAAAGAAGACAAGGAAGAAAAAGGAAAAGGAGAAGAAGAAAAAGCGGAAGAAGAAGAAGAAGAAGAAAGAGAAGAAGAAGCAGCAGAAGTAGAAGAAGAAGAAGAAGAAGAAGAAAAAGAAGAAGTAGAAGAAGAAGAAAAAGAAGAAGAGATAGAAGAAGAATAAGAAGAATAAGAAGAAGATGTAGCAGAAGAATAAGGAGAAGAAGAAGAAAAAGAAGAAGAAGAAGAAGAAGAAGAAGAAGAAGAACAAGAAAGGAAGAAGAAGAAGTAAAAGTAGAAGAAGGAGAAATAAATGAAGTAGAAGGAGAAGAAGAAGAAGAAGAAGAAGATGGAAAAGAAGAAGAAGAACCAAAATAAGAAGAACATGAAGAAGAAAAAGAAGAAGATGAAAAAGAACAAGAAGATAAAGAGGAAGCAGAAGAAAATTAAG
This sequence comes from Vanilla planifolia, assembly GCA_023846275.1. NCBI lineage: Eukaryota > Viridiplantae > Streptophyta > Magnoliopsida > Asparagales > Orchidaceae > Vanilla > Vanilla planifolia. The sequence goes on from JAIUJO010000100.1 coordinate 753,710, forward strand.
AAGAAGAAGAAGGAGAAGAAAAAGAAGAAGAAGAAGATGAAGAAGAAGAAGGACAAGAAGAAGTAGAAGAAGAAGAAGAAGATGATGATGATGATGAAGAAGAAGAAGTAGAAAAAGAAGAAGAAGAAGAAGAAGAAGAAGCCTAAGAAGTGGAAGGAGATGAATATGAAGAAGAAGAAGAAGTTGTTGATGATGATGATGATGATGATGATGAAGGAGAAGAAGAATAAGATGGAGAAAAAGAAACATGCACCCACACGCCCATGTAAATACACACACAAACATACGTGCATAAATGTGCACACACACACAAACAGACATACACATATGCACACTAACACACATGTACACACATGTATATGCATATATGCACAAACAAGAACATGCATGCTGGCACAAACAAGCACATGCATGCATCCATACACACATAAATTCATATATGTGTGCATGTACACACACACACACATCATACATAAGCACATGCACACACACACATCCACATACACAAATATGCACGTAACACAGACACACATACACATAAATGACTCATACGCTCACACAAACGCACTTAAACCAACACTTAACATGCATAAACGTACACACATATGCACCCATACACATACACTGGAACAAAAACATGCACACAAACATGTTAATGCACACAAAGATATGGACACACACACATGCACGTATGCATGCATGCACACCCACACACACCAACAAACACACCCTCCTACACATGCATGCACACATACACAAACCACCTATCCTCATATACATGTATACACTCACACATATATAAATGCATGTAGACACACCAACAAACATCACATACATGCATGCACACATATTGCCACACATAACCAATTACACACACATGCATACACACGCACACACATGCACACATGCAAACACACAAACATGCAAGACAAACAAAGGAATAACACAAGCATGCATGACACACAAAGGCATAGACACACTTATGCGAAAACACATATGCATACACATGTGCACATGCACTCACACACCCACATACATGCACCTACACATGCACAACACACACACACACATACATGAACATGCAAACAGAAGTGCATAGAAGAACACATGCACACATTGTCAAACACACAACAACATCCATGCACACATTGACAAACACAAGCACTCTTATAGATATTCACAAACATCATGCACATTTAGCCACACACACACACATGAATTCACACATTCTTGTAAGTAACCACATAGATAAATCCAACCAGCATGCACACATGTACACTCACACACACATACACACATATATGCATGCACACATGCACATGCATACACATACATGACATATTTGTGCACACATTATCAAACAACCACCCACACACACACACATACTTGAACACACTCAAACACATGTACTCACACACACATACATAGATATATGCAGATATGCACACATTGCACACACAAACACTCATACACACACATGTATGTATGCATATATGCACATGCACATACACATGCACAAACACAAGCACGTACACCCACTCACACATGCACATGTAAGCATCCACTCACCTCCATGCCAGTACACATATATGCATGTACACACACATGCTCAAATGCATGTATAGAGAAAAGCACACAAAACACACACATACATAAGAACACACTATCACAAAAGCATGCTTGCATACACCACATACTCACACACGTGCACACCTACATGCAAACATGCACCCTTATGCACACATGCATATAAACACATGCATATCCACACACACACACACACACAGACACATGCACAAACACACACATGCTTAGGCTCATTTGCACACATGGACATGCAAGCACAGACATGCATACATAATTAACACATATGCAAACACATTAATTCATACACAATGTCACATGCACATACTTGTATTAACATGCATGCATGTGCCCACAAACATATGCACAAATGAACATATATACACACATGCACACACATAGGTACACACATACACATACACACACACACTATGCACAAAGCACATGCACACTCATGGATGCAAGTAGACATGCACACACATATGAATGCATGTATGCATGTAAACACACACACACATACAAACAAAAACATATATAGATATACACATGCATACATGCATACTCAAATACTCATACATAGTCTCACAAAATCAAGCTTGCACACTTGCAACCACGTAGACACACACACACACTTGCTCACATCCACATGCATGCATAGGCATAAGCATGCAAACACATACAAAAACAAACACTAGAACACAGACAAGCACATGCATGCATACACATGAACACACAAGCACTCACACACCCACACCTTCACATACTCACAAGCATACATATACTCACATACATGCATACTCATACATGCACTCACACACATGTACACATATAAATATACACATGCATAAGAATGCAAACATACACCAGCATGCACACACATGCAAACACACATCCACTTTGATATGAACACACAAACTTGCAACCACACAGAAGCACACATAGAAGCACATGCACATGCATGCACACACACATACTCATAAACACACAAACACAAAAATATGCATGCACATAGTCATACATACGAAGATGCACACACAAACGTGCACATGTACATGCAAACATGAGCACGCACATGCGCACACACATGTGTGTTAATGCACAGACATGCATGTACACACACACACACAAAATGCATACACCCACAGAAGCTCTCATGCATAAACTCACAAACACAAACATGTATACACACACACACATGCACATATATATATGAAACAAACCCCTCCACACATGCACAAGCACAAACATATGCACACACACTTATATACATGCACACAAACATATACAGACTAAAACATAAAAACACACACAAGCATACAATCACATACACACACACACATAGAGCAGACACATAGCATAGACTCATACACACATGCACACACATACACATATACAAGCACACATTCAAACATGAAAGCACACACCTGTATGCACATGTGCACACCAATGCACACACTGGTAAATCTAGATACATTCACATGCACACACACACACACATTTGCATAGGTACACACACAAGCATGCACATAGGCTCAAACACATAAGCATATACACATACATAGACATACAAACATATGGATATGACTATGCATGCACAAACATGTGAACACACAAACACACTCATACATGAATTCTCTTACATACATGTGCACGCAAACCCACATGCACACTAATACATACACATGCATAGGCATGCACATAAGCACATGCACAAACATACATTTGCACACATACACATGAAAACACACCCACTTGCACACATTGGAGCACATATGTGCACACACACATGCACCCTTACACACAAATGCTTGCAAATGCATACACAAATGCATGGGTAAATCACAAACATGCACATGAACACAAACATGCATGTGTGCATAAACACATGCACAAATGCATTCATGCACATGAACACAACCAACACAGATACAAACACAATTCACACAGATACACACACACACACACATATAAACACACACATAGACATGCACACACATGAACTCCATGGACACACAAAAGCATAACCACTAACACAAACCCATAAATGCCACACACAAGTACTCATGCATATGAAAACTCAATGGCATGCACACACATACTACCACTCATGCACACACACATAGAAACACACACATAAACACATGCAGACATATAAAAATACATATACACATACACGTGAACACACACACACCCCTAGACACACACACATGCATAAGAACACAAACACATGCAAACACACACACCCTTGCACACACATGTGTATGCACATATACACACACATTCAGACCCTAAAGTATACACACATACGCACACTGCTCACAATTACAAGTAAAAAAATATGAATACACACAACAATGCACACAAAAACATGTACACTTGCATGCATACAAGCACATGCACACTCACGTGCACATACACATGAATACACTCTCACACACACACACACACAAGCTAGTAGTACACAAAGACACATGCACTCTCACTGATAGACACATGCATACACACATGCATAAACACACACATGCGCATACACTCTCTCACACACAAAAAAATAGATACACTCATTATGCAACAATGCCCACTCCTGCACTTCCATGGGCACACATGCACGTGTGTGCACACATGCACACTTACACACTCACACACAAATCTCCAAATCAAAACACCCACAACTCATATACATGAACACACACATGTGCATGCATACAGAAACACACCCACACACACACATACACATGTACATATGCACACACACAAACAAAGTCACACCCCTTCCCCCCTCTCCCCCTCCCCACACACACAGCAGTATGCACATGCACATAGAAACACACACACTCATCCCCCTAACAAACACTCACACACAAACACACATTTATGTATGAACAAACCTATACATGCACATAGGTAAGTAGGCACAAACATGTACTTAGCCACCAACATTGTCCTGCACACACATGTAACCACACAAACACACATCCACCCACAAAGAGACACACTTTCACACATGCACACATACACATGAGCATGTATGCACACACATAAGCATACACACATGCATAAGCACACTAGTACACATGCACAATTACACACATGCATGCACCTAATTGTGTACACACATGTTGAAACACATATGCATGCTCAGATACACACACATACATGTATACAAATGCAAATCCACACACATATGCATCTGAGCACACATACATGCAAACACATGCACACACATTCACACTCTCTGGTACAAATATGCACAAACACGCATGCAGTAATGCACATACATATTCACACACACATCTATGTGCACCAACACACGTGTGTGCATTTGCACACATGCATGCACAACCACTCACACAGACACATGCATACACACATGCACATATGTGCACACAAACATGCACACACATGCACAAATCGATACACACAAGCAAACACTTGCACACATACACTCGTACACACAAACACAAGCATGTAGACACATGCACACACAAATAAAAACACATATGAACAATCACACATACGCATATGCACACTCACACACTTGCCCAAAGAAATGAACACACACACATTTGTGCCCACTTGCACACTCACATCGACACACACACATGTATTGATGCACATAACATGCATGTGTGAAGACATAAACACCCACAAAATGCCAAACAAATGAATATATACACACACATGTGCATTAATGTACACAAAAAAGTTTGCACATGCACACACAAAAACACACACCCACTTACGTATGTGCAGACATGCAAACATTCACACCTATACACAAACACATGAACATGCACACACACCCATATACACACAAACACACATGCACACATGCATAGGCATGCAAACACACACACACACACATAGAGGTACACACAAACATGCATACAACAACACACACATGCACACACTCACACATAGTAATGTACATGTGCACTCATAAGCACATGTATGCAAACATAAGCACAGATGCACACATACACACATACACACATAGATAAGCACATGCACACACACAAAAACTAACATGCACACACTACCGCACTCTTATGCATACACACAAGCACAGTCACGCATACACACACACACATGCACACACACATACAAACATATAAATATGCACACATATGCACACATGTACATGCTGAGACGTGAACATAAATATATAAGCACACACACATGTACACACACAAAAACATATGCACACGTACGCACAAGCACATGAACATGCACATGCACACGTATGCCCACGTGCACCCGAACACACAGACGGGAAAATACACACACATGTACACACACATGCATGATCACACATGCACACAAACACATACATGCACACACACATGCACGTGCACACACATGCACACAAGCATGCATGAATGCATTCATAAACGTATGCACACATGTCCAAACATGCCCACAAGAATTTATAGATGCATGCACACATATACACACATGTGTGCAAACACATGCACACAAGCATGCATGAATGCATTCATACACGTATGCACACATGTCCAAACATGCCCACAAGAATTTATAGATGCATGCACACATATACACACATGTGTACAAACACATGCACACATAGATACCCACACAGACACACACATGCTCATGCACACACACACAAACATGCACTTGTATAAATACACACCCACACAAAATGAAACACTGCCCACAAATCCTCACACATAAACACACAAATGCAAGCATTCCTACACATGCAAACTCATATGTATGCACATGTGCACACAGATGCATAAGCAATCACACATGCACACACAAACACAAGCACATGCAAACACATAAGTACATAGACACAAACACATAGTCACACACACATGCTTACACACCCATGTAAATGCATGTGCACATGGGTATACACATACATGCACATGTGCACATGCACCAACATGAAGCCATATGCACACACACATGGTCGCACATCCATGCACTCACATGCACATGTGTGTACATTACAAAAAATCAAACATGCATCTACAAACATATATGGACAATCTCATGTACATGTATGGATACACATATGCATATATGCACCTACACAAACACACATGCATGCACCCACATAACAACATATTCACACAAGTGCACATACACACAAATACACACTTGCACATACATTAAAACATTTGCATACAGAGACTCATGCACAAGCACACACATGCACACCCATGCAATCACACACATGCATAAGCATAGACACACACATATGTACACATGAACATAGATATAGACACACATAGGTACATACATATGCATGTACACTCACACACACAAATACAAAGACATGTCAACACACAAATACACATGCACACGTAGACATCTGCACAATCATGCACACATACAAATCCATGTGCACACACAAACAAACAGTTGTGGATACACATGCACATATACACACACATACACAAACACACAGAAGCACACAGGCTCACATGCATCCACACACTTACCTACTTAAACATGTGCATGTATGAGAGCACACATGCATGCACATGCATATATACATGTACACATTTGCATGTGCACAGCCAGACATACATGTCCCCACACATGCACTCACATGCACAAATATGCACACTTGCACACTCTCATACACACATAGGAACGCACATACATATACGCAAATATACAGACAAGCACACACGTACACAGAAATACATAAAAGCATAGGTGTATACACATGCACTTAAACACTAACACACATACACACACATGCCTAGATACATGTATACATAGGACACACATGCACATATACACTCATATGCATACATGGACACACACATGCACACACATACACACACATGGGAATACACATACCCATACACTAGCATGGACACACATGCACACTCGCTTGTGAACACACACATGCATGCATGCATAAAAATGCAAACATATACACATTTAAACAAACATGCACACACACACACACACACACACGAATATATGCATAAACACACTTAGACAAGCATGCACACACACCCATATGCACACACACTATATTCCTACACACAAACATGCACACCAATAAATAAACCCCCACACATAAGTACACACAAAAGCATGTGCATAAGCACAATACAAACATGTACATGCATGTAGATGCACACCCAAACACACACTAGTACACACATGTATGCAAAGCCACATACATGCACACACAAACACATACATAATGGAACATGCAAGCACATGTGCATGCATGCACATTGAGATGTACACACATGCAAAAATAGAAGGAAACACACATGTGCACATGCACACATGCACACATGCACACACATATGGACACCCAAACACATGCACACATGCTTAGCACACCCACACACAAGTGCACTCATACACACACATGCACGCACATGCACCCACTCACATGTGCACACATGAAGAATTACACTTACACAGCCACATATAGACAAACAGACACACGCACACATACTCATGCAAAGACACACACACACAAATGTACAAACAAAAGAACATAAGCATACAACCACACACAAAAGCATACATACATACCAACATTTGTACACACACATAGAAAACCACATGCACACACCTACACTCACTCACATGCATACACATGCTCAAACTCATGCATGTAAGCCAACAAGCACACATGCACACACATAGAAACATACATGTACGCATATAATTGCATAGAAACAAACACATGCACCCATACACAGACATGTGCATGCACACACATGCACCTATACTCGTGCATATAAGCACATGCATGTAGAAAAGCACATACATAGATAATAGAGAGGCAAACAAACATGTGTATGCACATGCACATGCACATATAGGCACATACAAATACACACACATACATATGTACACACAAGCATACTCAAGTGCACACACACATGCACATACACATGCATGTACATAGACACACACAAGTGCATAAACGTGCATGCAAACACACAAGCACACACTCACACCTAAGTGTACACATAAACATACGTACACTGTCACATGTAAGAAGATATACACATGCATAAACACATGTAGACATGCACACACACATGCACAGTTGCACATGTACAAACTCCCACCTGAACACATTGATGCAAACATGCATGCACATACACATGTATGCATGCACTCACACATGAACACACAAGCTCACATGCAAACACACTTTTACACCAATGCATAAATATCTGCACAAACATACATAAAAATGCACACATTTGTACATACACATGCACAACAAAAAATTCATGCTGAAGCTCGTAAACTTACACACACAGACAACTACACATGCACACCCCCACACACACATATACAAATGCATAGACACCTACACACACATATGCACATATGTGCACACACACATTCATGCCACATAGATACTGAAACACGCATAGTTGCACACTCACATGCACATGCACATGTGCATAAACATATGCACACAAACACGCACACATACACTCACACACATAGACACATAAGGATGCACACAAACACATATAAATGACACAAAGACATCCATGAACATGCATACTCCCAATAACATGTCCACACAAAAACAAATAAAACCTCACTCACATACACATGCACATACAAAAATAGACATAAACATATACTCAAAAGCATAAACATACATATACATAAGCACACACATTGACATAGATACACATGCACACACACCCACACAAGCACACATGCACACACCCATATGTAAACCACACATGAGCATGTATTCATACATGTACACACACAAGCACACACTCACACAAATGCGCTCCCTCTTTTGCGTACACAGACACACATGTACACACACAAACACGACCATGTACACACACGCATATGCATTTACACATGTACACAAAGACACCTAAACAAACATGCACAAACAAAAAGACACATGTGAATACCCATGCACACATTCATATAGGCATACAATCACGCACATACGCACACACACACATATACACCTACACTCACATGCATTCATGCACACACACGCACCAACATCAACACACATGTACACACTGAGGCACACACACATGTGTATAGACATGCATATCCATAAATACAAGCACACAAATATATGCACAAACACACACAAATATATGCACAAACACACACAAATGCACACACACACAGACAAGCACACACACATGCTTACACATGCCCATACAAAATCACACACAAGCACTCGCACATGCAGACATATGTATATGCATGAACACACACATGTACACACTCACACATAGGCATGCAAACACATGCACATACACACATAGACATGTTCATATGTACAAACACACACACATGCATGCACCTGAATATACCGATGAGCACACATACTACACACTTGCACATAAACTCACACATGTACACATGCATACACACATGCTTAGACACTGCTCAAACACACACACATGCACACATCCACACAAACATACACATAAACATGCAAAAAAAACATACAAAAACATACAGACCTATCCACACATATGCATAGACATGCACACATTCACACTTACAAAAACATGCACATACACCAACACATACTCATGCTCATGTGCACACACAACCACACACACTCACATGTATGCACACATACAAATATGTGCACATATATGCACATGCAAATATAAACACACTTAGTCACACACATGCACCCATGCACTTGTGAGCACATGTGTACACACCCACAAACATTCATAAGCACACATGCACATACATACATGCCACACGTACACATGCATCCTCATATGCACAAACACACAAAGATACTCATACGCACATACACTCACAGACAAGAACAAAGACACAAACACATGCACACACGCACAAGCATGCAAGCATCCACACACACACACACAAATAAACATAGATGCAGACAAGAAAACACAAGCATACACCCACACACATACGAACACTTATACAACACACATGTAAGCATGTGCACAAACAGACACAAACATGAACACATAAAAATATGCTCACACATATACATGCACACAAACACAGATGTCCACATGCATAGATGGACACATGCACACATATGGATGCATAGTTACACACACGTGGATAGAAGTATGCAAACACACAAGCACACACACATAATCACACAATAGCACATATGAATACACATGCATGCACATATGTACACACACATATTTGAATGCACACACAAGTATGCACATGCACACACAAACACATATTTGCTTACAAAAATAAATGTGGACACATATGCACATAGAAACAAATACACAAACTCTTACACATATGCACATAGACACATAAGCACATCCATGCACACACACAAGCACACACATCAGCATGCACACATAAATTAGTGCACACACATACATGCTCAGATACACATGCACAAACATGCATACTGCCATGCACACTTATGCACACACACATGCAAATGTGGACACACACATGCTCACACTCACAAACACACATGTAAACACTTACACACATGCATGAATGCAAGCACTCCAATTTGCACATATAGAGGAAAACACATGCACACACATACACACATGCATACTCAGTTGAAGACACACTTTCCTATAGGAATTAACATACAAATGTGCATGCACATGCACATGCACACACAAACACTTACCCATGCACACACACAAATGCTCATTTACATGCAAACTCACATGCACTCACCCACATGCACACAAGAGCATAAACACAAATAGGTAGATGAAAATGCATACACTTACACATGCATATGCTCATGCAAACACTAACATGCACATGTATAGGCACACATACACACACCCATATACATACACACACAACTAGTTGAACACACCCACACCTGCATATGTTAACACATGCAAAATTAGAAAAATAAACACATATTTATACATACATCCAAACATAAAGCATGCACACACACACACATGCACATACACACACACACACACAAACACACACATGCACACACACACACACACATACACACACATGCACATACACTATATAGATGACGGACACATGCACACACATGTATACAAACCACCACACGCACCAATGCACACATGCATATATAAGGCACACACATGTACATAGCTATGCACACCCACACACACATGCAGACACACAAATACACTCTTGCAAAAACACACACACATGCACATATGCACATATACAGAGATGCATATACACACACATACACACACAAGCATGCATGCACAATCACACAAGAATAAAGACACACTCACACACATAAGCACACACACAAATTCTCACAAACATACATGCACACAAATGCACATATGCTCACACACACAAAACACATGCATATGACATACATGAGCATGAACACATGTATTTAGACACCAAGCACACATTAACACAAACAAACACACATGCACTCACTTAGACAAATGCCCACATGTGCACACACACTAAGACACACACAAACATCACATGTTGGCGAGCACAGATATGAAAAAACACATGCACACACATGTGCATGCATTTGTACACAATTGCATACATGTGTGCATTCACACATGTATTCACATGTGCACACATAGGAATACATTCACACATGCAAATACATGTGGGAACCCAAAAGTAGATACATCTGCACAATCATACACATGCACATGCACATCTGTACATATATATGAATAAACACACACACGTCCACCCACATAGACACACACTTGCATCTTTGGGCGCACACAATTGCACACGCATATGCACATCCTTGTGCACACAAACACAAAAAAATCACAAATAGTCACACAGATGAACACACACACACACACACATATGCTCTGACACACACACACACATGTGCGTGCTTGAACATGCACACAAATGTACAAATGTACATAAGTGTACACATACATCCACACAGCCACACAGACACACACCCCCTCCAAGCACACACATATGCACTTGCACATATAGATGCACACCTACACATACTTATACACTTACACACACACATTTATATGCATGAAATCACACACATACACATACACATACACACACACACACTTAGACACGTGTGCATGCAAAGCAATACAAACACATGCACAAATTTTCAAACACACACAAGAACACACATCCACATACACAAGCACACACACATAAAAATAGACACATGTGCATGCATAAACACATGCAAGCACATAAGCCTACATGTAGACACACATCCACACACACACAAATAAGCACATGCATGAGTTCTTACACACAAGGACATGTGCACACATGCACATATGCATACACACACATATACACACATGTACTTAGCTATGCATGCATGCGTAAGTATACAGACATCCACACATGGCTACACACTCGTGCATGCACACGAATGCGTACACACATGTGCACACACATGCACTAATGCACACACATAAGCACACACACCCAAAGACATACACAAACACACACAACCACACACATACATAGGTACAAACACATGTTTATGCATGCACACAAAAACATAAAGTACCTGCACAAATGCATGTGCTCAAGTAAACAAATGCTCATCCATACAGACTTTCATGTGCCCACTTGCACCAAATTCATGCACACACACAACCACATACACACATACACATGCGCAAAGGCACCCACATGTACACAAACACATGTTGGCACACTTTGCACCAACACAAACACTTGCACACATGCATAACAAGTGTGCATGCACGAGTGCACACATGCCCACTTATGAATAAGCATAGGAACCTGCAAGCACGCACACATGGATTTACTTGCATGCATATACATGTGTACTAACACATGGATGCATGCACACTGACACACACATAGATGAAAGAACACATGCACACAGTGCACACACACACATATAAATCCATATACCCATGCATGCATGCACACACTCATGTAAACTTACACAGTCACACATGCATGCAAACATATACACATGTAGATGCAAACATGTGCATGCTTGAACATGTGCACACATACTCACCTATATGCACTCGCACATGCACACCAACACGCACATGTATGCATTCACACACACATGCATGCATGCATACACATGCACACAGATGCATGCTTACACATTGGCATGACATGCACACATGCTTGCATCCTTACACATGCACATGCACACACATACATACTCATGCATGCACACACATGCATGCATAGATGCACACACACATATTATTGTAAGATCATGCACACATGCCTATGCATATTCACACACCTATAATCACGTATGCATTATCACACACACATGCACTAAAAAACATATGCAAACAATAACATACACACATACATAGAAAAACACAGACAAACACATATGTGCATATGTATATGCACAATCACACAATGACACATGCATGCATACACACAAGTAGACACACACATCTACACACAAACAAACACACACCCAAGTAGTAACCCACAAACACATGTTCATGGGTGCACATCCACAAACACGCATTCAACCCCTCGAATGCACAGACAAGCACATACACACACACAAGCACACACAGACATGCGTGTTCTTATGACATACATGTAAGCACACATTCATACACACATGAATGCACATAGGCAAGCATAAAAATGCACACAAATGCACCCACACACACATATATACATGCACACATAACACATATATACATGCACACAAATGACCACAAATGCATATACTCACACTCACAGGCACACATTGAATCACATGCACCCTCACATGTGCACACATGAAAACACACACATTTACACATGCAAAAAACATAAAATAGACACAAACATACACACACTCACACACACATGCAAGTATATACATAAGCATACACCCACACACAAATATAAGTGCACACACATATACATATAGAAATATGCACATGCACAATCACACACATGCATATACATGTACACAACTACATATAGATAAACAAAAACACACACAAGTTCATGCATGAACACACACACACACACATGCTTACATGCATACACACTAACACATACAGACACACACACAGACTCACTTGTAGGCACACACATGCACACACAGACTCACATATACAGACACAGACACAGGTACACACATAGATACATGCACACATAGATGCATGCACTCATATTGTTGCACGACCATGCACACATGCCCATGCACATTCATGCACTTATAAACACATATGCACTCACAAACACACACATGCACACAAATACATATGTAGATACATGTGTAGATGCACACACACACACAAAGACAAGCACACATACACAAAAATCCACACTCTTATGCACAAGCATGCACACAGGCAAGCATACAAATACATAAACACATAGATAGGAACATGCATGCACACCTATATGTGCACATCCACACATGCACACATACACACATATAAATTCACACAAATGCCCACATGTGTGCATATACACACAAGCATGCACACATTGACACCCATGCACGCACACACACCCTTACATGTGCGCACATGCAAACACACACATTTATTCAAGCACAAAAACATAGATCCACATGCAAACACACACTTACACATACATGCCCACATGCACACATGCATACACCCACACTCAAAGATAAGAACACACACACATAGATGCAGACACATAAACACATGGACCTGCATATATGTACACACACACACATGTACAAATATATTCATAAATACACATAGACAAATAAAAACAAACATAAGTTAATGCATCAACACACATACACATGCATACACACATGTAAGTTCACATGCATACACACGAACATGTACAGACACACACTCATAGACACCCACATGCACACAAACAACCATGCACGCATCACACATAGATTCGCACATACGCAGACACAGATACATGCACACATGTGCACACACACATACACTCACATGCACATGAATGCATTACCACATGTGCACAAAACACAAGCACATGTATGCATAGCTACATGTATAGATGCATACACACACTTACACACACACAAACATGCATGTGCACACACCCATGCATACATGAACACACACATAGACAATTAAAAAAGCATGCATGCCCACACAAACATGCACACACCTCCATGCACACATACATACATGAAAAGAAGCACACTCATGTGTTGGCAAACAAACTTGAACAAAAATGTGCATGCACACACAAAAATAGACAAATGCAAACATAGAGAGACACACATATGCACATGCATATATAAACACATGCACATATATACATGCAAGCCTACCGAAGCAAACACACACACACACACACACTCATATGCTTGCATACACACTCATACAAGGTTGCACACCCCACTCACAAAAATACTCACAAGCACACACACAAGTGGACACGTACAAAAACATAAAGGCAGACGCACATGTGCACACACATGCATACACACACGCACAAAAGCACCCTCATATACACGCACATAGGCACTTGCAATGCATGCTTACATATATTCGCTCACACACAAAAACAAAAATGCAAAGTTGCACACATCCACACATATACACTCTCCTATACATATACATATACACACATTGGTGCACACACACATATACATACACACATGCACAAACACACATGCACATGCACACACTAATGCACACATATACACATGAAAGTGCACCCACACACACCCATATGGACATGCTCAAACATGCATCTTCACACACACATGCACACATGCATACAAATGCATAGAATTACACACACACACACATGCACACATACACACACATGCATGCACACCCACACAAACACATGGGTACACACACACAAATACTCATACACACAAACACACACACACACAAAAATGCTCAAGCACAAAAAAACCACAAAAACATCCATACATGCACATTAATGCACACATAGATGCACTCACCCTTGCAAACACATGCACATGCACAAAAAAACTCCTATGCATAATCTCACACTCATAAAGATACACACACATGGATGCACACAAACACATACACTTATAAGCATGTATATGCACACAAGCACATACATGTCCAAGTAAACACAGAAACATGCACATGCACATATACACATGTGCACAGGCACCCACACTTGCACACATGTACATACATGCACGCACACATGCACACACACACACCCACAAACACACCACACATATGCACACACACACAGACAACCAAACACATATGCATGCAAACACACATGCATACATATGTAGGCACACACACACACACACGCACACATGCACAAGCCAATAGCCACACACTTGCACCCGCAAACATACCAACACCACACACATGCACAAACGTGCACACACCCACACATATACACTCTTCTATACATGTACACAAATGCACATATGCAAGCACAAACATACACAGACACACACCTGCACACACTAATGCACATACATACACATGAATGTGCACTCACACACACACACATACATGCTCAAACATGGACATGCGTACATACTTACAAATGCATGGAATTACACACACACACACACATGCACACACCTACACACATAGATATGAGCACACACACACATACACTGACACAAATGCACAAGCAAACAAAGATACATGCAAATGTGTACACATACATAAGATCACAACATAGATGCACCCACCAATGCAAACATTGGCATATGGATATGCACAAAAAAACATCTACACATAGTCTCACATTCATAAAAACATGCACACATAGACCCACACAAACACACACACACTCACGTACATGCACAATGCACGTACATGTCCATGCAAACACATAGACAACCACACACTTGTATGCAAACACATACATGCACATAAGCACCAACACTCTCACACATTTGCATGCATGCACATGCACATACACACATGTGCACACCCAAACATAGCCCACACACACGCACACAAAAATATGCTTAAACACACAAACACATAAACAAACATATGCATGCACACACATACACATACATACATAAGTAGACACACAAACATACACATGCACAAGCAAATAGCCACACACATGCACCTACAAAATATCAACACCACATATATGATTAAACTTGCATACACCCACACATTACACTCTCTCATACATGTACACCTGTATACACACACATCTATGTACACACATGCACTTGCACAAATCGATGCACACAAATACACACATGCATGTGCACTGACACACACACATGCACATGCATACACACATGCACACATTCACTTAAACATGCACACATGCATGCAATCACACTGAATTACACACACCCACATGCACACACACATGCACACACCCCAACACACACATGCATAGGGACAAACACATACACTAACACACACAAACACACACACACACACATAAACAAGCACACAAAAAACATGCAAACATGTGCACACACACATAGACAAGTGCACATACATAGACATACTCACTAAGCAAACAAATGCACATGCACATGCACAAAAATACACCTAGCATAGTCTCACACTCACAAAGACACATGCAGATGGATGTACACAAACACACACACATGCATGCATGTAAAAATGCATAGAAGCACGTACTTGTCCAAGAAAATACATAGACAATTACACTTGCACACAAGCATACACATGCAATATACACATGTGCACAGGCACCCACACACACATATGTGCATACATGCATATACACATGCATACATATACGCACGTGCACACATGCACCCCACACACCAGCACACACACACAAACACATGGTCCCACACATAGACACACAAACACACATATGCATGCAAACATGTACACACATATGCAGGCATGCATATACAAGTAGACTCACATATGTGAACATATGCAACGAAATAGCCACACACGTGCATCCACACACATAACAAAACCACACATATGCACACTCATGAACTTATAAACATAAGCACTCACACATGAATACATCCAAATGCACACACATGAACACGCACACACTTGCATGTAGACGCCAACCCACAAACACACATGCACAACCACATATACACACATACACATGCTTGCGAACACAAAAACAAAGCAACACACGTACATGCACGTTTACA
This sequence comes from Vanilla planifolia, assembly GCA_023846275.1. Classification (NCBI taxonomy): domain Eukaryota; kingdom Viridiplantae; phylum Streptophyta; class Magnoliopsida; order Asparagales; family Orchidaceae; genus Vanilla; species Vanilla planifolia. The sequence continues at coordinate 772,326 of JAIUJO010000100.1, forward strand.
CACATGCAAACATAGAAGCAAAAAGCATGTGCATGTGTGCACACATGTTGACTCATGCACACACACTCACACATGCACATGCATGCACATGCACCCACCACATGTGCACACACAAAGAATTACACATACACACCTATAAACTGATAAACACCTACACAAATGAATACATGTGTTGTAGAACACAACTATAGACACAAAAGCACACATACATACACACATGTGCACACACACATAGCCACATACACATAACTCCACGCTCACTCACTCATGCACAGGTAAGCACAAGCACATGCATGTAGGCCAATGCACATACATACAAACAAGCATGCATGTACACTCATAAAAACATACATGCACATAATCAATTGCTTATAAAAAGACAAACAAACCCTTGTATGCACACATATGCACCCGTACTTGCAAACACAAGTACACACACGCACATAAGGACACACACACAAGCACACAAACATGTGTACACACAATCACGTACACATACACATATGCATGCACACACATACATACATTAGCACATACACACACACGCACATATGCACATGCACATGTAGACACGCCCACACCCATGCGCATGCACATATACATAGATACTCACATATAGATAGATGCATGCATATAGAAATTTACACATGCACACACACATTCACACACATACACGCACACAAACGAATACATTGATGCACATGCACATGCACACACATAGCACAAATATGCACACATTAGATCACATGCAAGCACACTTACACATGAATACAAAAATACATGCAGAGACACATAAACATGCATACATATTCACATACAGACACAAAAATTCATGCCCAAGCACACAAACTTGTGCATGCACATAAAGATACACACACCCATACACCCACTCACACATATACACATACATAGACATCTACACACACATATGCACATAAGTGCACACACACACACACACACCATGCATGCACACACACATACACATAGTCAAACACATAAAGCTACACACTCAGATGCAAACACATACGTGCAAAAATACATGCAAGCACACCCACACACACAAACACACACCATCACAAAAGGATGCACACAAACATCCATGCATATGCACACATGGAAGCACAAATCAAGACACATACACGAACACATATAGACACTCATTCACACTTGCATGCACATACAAACATAAACATGGACACACACTCACATGCACATGCACATATGTATTTAAGCACACATATGCATATAGACATACATACACATGTACACATGTGCATGCACGTGCTTACACAAGCACGCACACACATGCATACAAGCACACTACTGCACACAAATGCTCACATAAGCATGTACGCACAAACATACACACATACACATGAAAGAACACACATACACACAAATGTTAACATGCACACACAAACATACTCACTCCCACGCACACACAGATGCACATGTACACACGCACATGCACATGCACATACACATGTACACAAAGACTTATGCACAAACATACACAAACACATAGACACACGTACATCCACATACACTTGCATGAAAGCATGCAATCACACATGCACACACAAGCACCAACACATGCGAATACACACACATGCATTTACACTCATGCATAGTCAAGCAAACACACATACATGCACACATAGAGGAACACACACATGTGTATAGACATGCATATGTATACACGCACACACATGAATAAGTGGTTACATGTAAATGTATGCACACACGCATCCATATACACACACTTAGAAAGACACACACACACACAAATGCTTGCACATACCCATGCACACACATGCACTCAAACACACACAAATACACATATGCACACACACACATAGGGACATAGACACATGCACATACACACATACAAATGCATACTTGCACACAGACCCAATCACATTGATGCAAATGCATACGTAGACACGTGCGTATGTGCTCACATATGTGTACACACACATATACATACTCAGACAGGCACATATCCACACAAACATACACACAAACATGCACAAAATCGTGCACATATACTCATACATATGTATACACATGTAAACATGCACACATACAAACACATGAATATACACCCACAAATAGTCATGCTCATGCACACATATGCACACCATAACACACACACCAAAACACACATTCACACCATAACATACACAGAAGAAAGCACATTGACATGCACAAACAAACAAGCTCACACTCATGCATGCATAGATACACACATGCATTACCATGCACCCTTATGCACACACACATGCACATGCACATGTAGACACACACACATGCTGACATGCATCAAACCCACACACATACAAGCAGACAAGGACTGAAATGCACACACACATCTAAACACATGCACACAAGCACACACACTCAAATGCATACACACTTGTCCAGAGGCACTAATACACAATGTGCATGCATATGTGCATACACACGCACGTGCATCCACACGCTCAAACATACCTGCAAACTCACACGGACACAGTGATATGTATACACGTGCATGAACACAAATAGATGAATGTACATGCATAAAGACACACATGCATATGAACATGTAAACACTAACTTGCACATGCAAACACAAACTCACATGCACATGCATAGGCACACATATACATATATAATAACACAAACACACCTAACTGAACAAACCCATACGTGCATATGCTCGCACACACACACAAATAGAAATACAAACACACATTTATACATACACACATGCACACACACATGCACTCATGCATGTGCCACTACATAAACGATAGACACATGCACACGCATGTGCAGACATATGCAAACACACATGCACATAAATGCAAATAGACCTTGTCACACACCAATGCACACATGGACATATGCAACCACAAGCATATGTGCACACATGCACACACCTATGGACAAATGTACACACTCCCACACATGCGTGCACCCAAACATGCATACACATGCAAGCACATAGGCACACACATAAACATGCTCATGCACATTCATTATTGCACCAACACATGTAACCACACACACACACACATAGAGATGCACATACACAAATGTATACACACACATGCATGCACAAACACACGTTCATAAAGAGATGCACTCACACATACAAGCATACAAACACACCATTTGCATACACGCACATGCACACATGTGCATATATGCCTACACACACAAACACATGTACATATACAAATACACAAGCATGGACACATGCAACTACACATTCATACAATCACAAATTCACACATAAACAAACGCACATGCACTTGTTTGGAAAAATGCTCACATGCACACACACACACACACACACACCAAGACACACAAATGCACTAACATGTAGGTGAGTACACACATGCAAACATAAAACATATGTAGATACAGACACACACACCCACTCACATGTACTTGCATTAGCACATATGTACATACATGCTCACATTCACACATGCACACACACATCCACACATAGGCACAAATTGACACATGCAAACACATGTGCACACACATATGCGTAGACACACACGAGTGCACACACATGTGCATAATTACATATATGCATACGCACACATGCACAAAGATATGAATAGACACACACATGTGCATCCACACACACACTTGTATCTCTAGGCACACATGAATGCACACACACATAGACACAAACATGTATACACACATAAAAACCCATATACACCCACATAGATGAACACATACGCACCTGTGAATACTTATACATGCACACAAACACACACACATGTATGTAGCGTACAGACACATGCACACACCAATGCATGCACACACCCCCTCTACACTCACACACACACATACACATGCATGCAAACACACAGACACAAGCACACACACACTTAGATACATATGCACACATAGCAACACAAACATATTCACACACTTGTACAAACATACTAACACACAAATAAAAACATACACACATGAATGAGTAAACATATGCATGCATAAGTGCCCACACATACATGTACACAGTGACACACACACACAAACATGCACACATATAGGCTCTCACACATAAACACAAGTCCATGCATGCACACACATATATACCCACAAGCAAGCACATACATGCACACACATACTCACATGCATGTAAGCACAAACACACACACATACACACATGCACACGAATGCTTGCTTGCACACTCACATTGCACGCATACATGCATGCACACTTACACACTCATAAAAGTACACTCATACATAGGTACACACACATGAATGTGCATGGACATGTACACACATGCACACAAGCACTTACCCACACACACACGAATGCACCTGCACATGTACACACATGCACGTGTATAAGCAAACAAGGACTAAAACATGCACATGCATAGACACACAAATGCACACAAATTGCCTCACAAACATGCACATGTACTCACACACGCAAATGTATGCATGTACACACATGTAATACACTTACACACACTCATGCACACAAACATACATGCACACATACATACACACAAGCATGCACACACGTTCACACATGCACACACACATGTGTATACTCAAACACACACATGCATGTAGAGACACATGTTCACATATACATGCATGCTCACACATAAACTGAACATAATTACACACAAACATATACACACACACACACACGTGCACACATGCGCTCATAGGCACACACTCAATGCACATACACACATGCACATGCACACACACACACAATTATGCTCGTGAACACATGCACATGCACACACTTGCACACACATAGACGTACACATGCACACACACACTCCTACAAATAGCCCTAAACATGCATAGATGCACATTTACACAAAGATGCACACACACACAAACACATAGCCACACACATGAACACACACACATGCGCACCCATATGCACACAAACATGCATTCACACACATGCCCATGGACACACATACATATACACATAAATACAAAAACACAAGCATGTAGACACATGTAGTCACACACATCCACACACTGATAGAAGCACACACACACACACGTGTCACAGACACAGAAACTCACATAGGAACACATGCATATACATACATGCACACACAAATGAGGATGCCAACACTCATGCACACGTGCACAAACAAACACACAAACAAGTGCATGCACGTATGTACACACACATGCACATAAACAAAGATGCAAGTGCCAATACATAGCATAGGCACATGAACACTTATATGTAGGAACTTACATAGACTCATATGAATACATGTGCACACACACACACAACAACACACACACACACACCTTTACATGCACATACATTGGAGCACACATCTTGAGATTAAGCACCATCACACAAATGCACACTCACACACATACACACATATGTGGAGCCAAACACACAAACACATGTGCCTTTGTGCACACAAGCAACCACAATCATATATACACACAAGTAGTCACACTCAAATAGATACATATGCACACACACATGCATGCAAACACATACACATGCATATGTTGAAAAACATAAATACAAAAACACAAAAATATGCAAGCACACATACATACTAACACATATGCACGTGCTTTATTGCACAAACATCTACTAGATTTATAAACATAAGAATATGCACAAGAATACACATGCACATCAATGCAAACACACACACACACACACACACTCACATACAAACACACATAAGCATCACACTCAAGTATGTGCACACATACATGTAGACACATGATGCATATATACTGACATACACACACACACATACACATACACATCCACACACACATGCACTCACACACACAAGAGAAAACTGATGCACACATACACATATCCATCAAAACATAGACACACTCACACATAGACATGCATGCATACTCATGTGCATGTACTCATAGAAATGCACATAAGCATGCATACACACACACACCCATGCACGCACACAATAGCACCTACACACACTGACACACAAACAAACTCATACACACATGTGTAATAATTCACACACACACATGCTCACACATATATGCATGCATGAACACATATGCCACACACAGACACACACTCATGCTTATCCATACACACACAACCACAAATGCATGCACACACCCACTCATACGCACATTGACATAAACATGCACACACAAAAACATGTACAAATACTTGCATGCTCACACACATTGTGTACAGCCACAACAATGCACATGTACAAGCACATGTACGTGCACACAAACACACGCACACATAGACAAATATTTACAAACTCACATGAACTCACGCACATACAGGTACATGCACACATAGGTGCATGCACATGTCAACATACACAAACACACATAGGCACTCTCGTATACACATACATATACATATATATATGTACACATACACACATATATATAAATACACATAGACACACACATGCACATGAACACACAATAATGTAAGCATACACACACACACATAGAGGCATGCATCCATGCACACATACACTCACATAATCATGAACAAACCCATGCACACAAATGCATAGAGACACACACAAATGCATACACACACATATTCACACACACATACAAATGCACCCATGCACACACATGACTACATAAGCACACCTATGCACATAAACATACACACATGCATACACATAAACACACACATGCAAACACACACGCACCTACACACACATACTCATGAACTCATATGCACATATGCACATGCTTGAACACACACACAAAAATACACACACAAATGCAAATGAATGAGCACACACACATGTATAAAGACACATATATGCACATGTCCACACACATATAAACATAAACACAAACACACACACATACACATGCACAAGCACATGAACATATAACCACACAAACATGGACACTCAAAGACACACAAACATGCACACAAACAAAACAAAGTATGCATAAAGGAATACCCACAAAGGCACATACTCACACTTACACACACACAAAAATTCTAACACGCACATACACACCCACACACACTCACGCACACAAACACATACATAGTCACACACATTAACATGCATGGAAACACACTTGTACACAAACATGCATGAACACAATAATGCACACACACAAGTCCAAAAGCACAAACACACAAACAGACTCACATTTGCACATGCACACCCACATGCATGTGTGGGCACACACTCACATCCATGTGTGTACCCACTTACACATACACACAAGCATATGCAAAGCCCCTATTCAAAAGTACAAACTTACAAAAACACAGATTCACACTCATACATATGTGCACATGTACACACATACTCATACACACACAAAATCTTACACAAAAAATGTACATGTACACACACATAGACACTCACAAACACTTGAATATACATGCAAACACTTGAACACCCACACGAGTATGCATGCACACCAAATCACATCCATGTAATCACATAGGCACACATAGATAAGCACTCACTCACACACACACACACACACACACGAATGCACCCACATGCACACATGCATGCACATGCACACGAATGTACAAATACATAAACACGATTGCACACACACATGTGCAACACACACATACACATACACACTAAGACACACCCATACACATACATATATACAACCACAAAAAAAATATACACACATGCACACAAAAATGCATGCACATATGAACACTCAAATAAAAGCAATGAAACAAACACACTCACACATACACATGCATGCACACACCTACAAACACACACATTCACAAGCATGTACACACACACATGCATAAAAACACACATGGACATAGACTCACACACACTTCTACACACACACAAGCACATATGCACCTGCACACAACTACCCTTACATATGTATACAAACACACAAACAAGCATAAACACAAACACGCACATAAACACATGCGTAATTACACACACACATGCACCTGGTCATTCTCCCGCACACTTATACACATGCTCACATAGATGTGCACACGTATATGCACATAGATGTGCATGCACACATACAAGAGCAAACACACACACAAACTTACATGCACACACACATATCTACATGCACATGCACAAAGAAATATACATACATGAACCCACATAATAACACACCTACATACACACACCAACACACACGCATGCACGTACACACACATAGGCATGCAAACACACACACTTGCATGTGTTATTATGCATATAAGCAAACACACAAATGCACATACACACATGCACACATTTTTGCAAAGACACATGCACATGTGTGCACACACACATGGACACTCACATGCATGTATAGGTAGACATACACATGCAAAGACTTGTGCACACACACACATGTGCATGCATAATCATGCATGCACACATGTATGCACACAAACATGTGCTCACACATTCAGATACACATGCTCATGATTAATCGTATAATAACACAAATAAACACATGCACTCACCCACACACATGAACATGTGCTTCTATGCACACACTCCCACCTAGACATACACTCATGCACAAACACACTCTTGTATACACAAAAACACTCTCACACATGCATACACATGAACACACACACACACACACACACACACACATTTTGTGCACCCACACATGCACACTTACATAGGCACACACACATAATGATACATGGACATAAGCATGCATGTGCACATGCACACACATGCAAACCAATACACAAGCACAAACACACACATACACATATGCACTCATGCATATACAAATGCTTGACAACACACACACTCATGTACACACTCGCAAGCTCACAACAACACTTGCACCCGCTCACAAATGCATGCACACACACACATATAAGCACACAGAAGAAAACACACAGATAAGGACACATGTGTACATGCACACTCACACACATACACAAACACACATGTATAGGAGCACATATGCATCCACAAGCATGCATATATGCACACACCCATACATGTGCAAACATAAGGTTGCACATCACACAAAAACACAAGCACACTCGTGCTAGCACACACACACATGTGTGCATGCATAAACATGCCCTTACAAGCACATATGTGCATACATGCATACACACATGCATGCACATGCACACATACATACACACATGCCTATTTAGAACCACACCCACACATAGCCACACATTGATATAGGTATGTACACACATGCACATGGACCCATGCACCCACATACGTGCACATGCACACACACCCTTACATTGACACTTGCATACATATGTATACACATATATAAACATACATCAATAATCAAAAACATGCATATGCAAACACCACAAACACATATACACCAACACACACATGCACTAATGCACACACATAAATGAAAACGCAAGCATACCCACATGAACAAAAGCAAACACATATTTTCAAGCACCCACACACACTCACAAGTGCATGATGCACATGCACATAAACATACAGACACATTTATGTCAGTAAACACACACATGAACAAGCACATGCTTGCACATACACCCTCACACACTCATACACAAACACACACACATCCACATACAAATGCACAGACATTCAATCCCACATACATGCATATAAACACATAGATACTCACACTCACATGCATGTAGACACACAAAAACATGCTCACACATGTGCACACAAATGCATAAACACCCACATACATAAAGAGAAACACACATGCATTAGCATACAAGCAAACACAAATAGTAGAACATGCACACATGCACACACACACACATGCATACACACAAGCATGTGTGCATGAATGCATGCATAGGTGCACAAACACACACCTATACGCACCCACATGCTTGAATGCACAACACAGACATGCATGCATATGCCTAGATACACACACATGCATACTTATATATGAACACACACAAACATGTGCACTCATAAACACATGCACATGGACTAAAATATCCACACGCACAAACACCCACACTTTGTCACTCACCCACTTATGCACACATACACATGAATGTTGCACACACACATGCATCCATGCACACCCATAAGCACACACACAAAAGAGCATGCACACTTGCACACAAACAAGCACACATGCCAATACTAACATGCATAGACACACACATAAAACACATGCAGACATACGTGCACATGGACAGACATGCACAAATGCACATGCACACTAAAACACATGCACACCAACATGCTCTTGTTTGCATGCACACATATTCATGTACATAAACTACCACACACATACACGCACATGCACACAAACAAAGATAGGCATTCGTTGCCACAAGCATGCACTTGTGCATGTATGCAAACACAAGCAAACATGCACATACCCACATGTATACATACACCATCACATAGATACGTACACATGTACACAAACACAAACACATATTTACATAAGCATACACACACATGCACATGCACACATAAACATGCACATGCATGCGCACACACACACACACATTCACACTAAGATGCAAATATATACGCACATGCTTGCACACAAAAGGCACACACTCACAAAAACTTGTATGCACACACACAAAAATACACACACACACACACATCTAGACATGCATGCAAATATATACACACGTTTAAACACCTAGATGTGCACACACATGCACACGTACACAAATACTCACACCACACACACATGTATGCTTGCATACTCATACGACATGCACACATGAATGCACCAACATAGATACACACATAAGAATAGACATGTATACAAGTACACAGTCACAAAAGTACACAAATACACATATGCACACACAAACATAGACACACACATGTACAAACATACAAATATGCATTCACAGACACATGACACATGCACTCTCATAGACCCACATGCACACACATGTAAAAAAATTCAGGCACATGCATACACATGGAAAAGATCACACACATAACCACACAAACACACACACACTCGCACATGGATAGACATACACAATGCCCACACATGTAGAAAGACATGTACATGCATGCATAAACACATGCACACATACATCACCACACACATGCATGCACACACACACACACACACATAGATGCATACATACATGTTGTACAATCATGCACACATGCCCAAGCTCATGCACACACATACACAGACATATACACTCACACATACCCACACATATGCACTCACACACATATAAACAAACACGTATGCAAAGACATGCGTAGATGCACACACGCCAAGACAAACACAAAATTGAGCATGCACACACACACATACACCAATTTGCACACAAGTGCATGCATATAAACACACATTCAACAACAACACATGCATGCAGACACAAGTAGACACATAGACCCACACACAAACACAAAAACATACACATACACAAACACAACCATGCACACACCTACAAACACATGTTCATGGGTGCAGACACACATGTATGCATGCACGTGCTCTTGACATGCACATAAACACACACTCATACACGCATGCATGCACATGGCTAAGCATACAGATGCACGAACATGCATGATTGAGCAAACACAGACAAGAACATGCATGCATTCATATATGCACACACCCGCATACATGCACACATGCATGCCTAATATGCATGTAATTTTTAACAAAGGCTCATATGTGTACATACACGCACATATGCACACTTATATGCACACATGGACACACATGCATTCATGCACTCTCACATGCACACACATCTAGACACACATTTATAGATGTAAAAAATATAGAACAACACACAAACACTCACACACACATGCACGCTACACATATGCATGCACACATGCACACTCCGACACACAAACATAAGCATACACTTGCACAAATGAAAACACACACACACAAATGCAATACATGCACACACATATACACAACACATATAGAAAACAAAAACATGCATAAGTTTATGCATCAACACATATACACACTGACATGCACACTCACATGCATACATACAAACATGTCAAGACAGACATAGACATACTGGCAGACACACACTTGCACATACACACAACGATACGCACATGCACACACAAAGACTCACACACATAGAAAGACACACACACACACACACACACGTGTACACATGCACATGCAGACACACACACTTGAATGCACAGCCACATGAGTGTATACACATACATGCACTTGCATACATAGACACATGTATAAATACATGTGCACACCTTTACACATACAAGCATGATATGCACAAACCTATGCATGCAAAAGAGCATGCATACCCACACATATATGCATGCACATCCATGCACACTCACATACACAAAAAGAAGCACACTCACATGCTCACATATGCACTTGCAAAAGAATACACATGCACACTCACAAGTTGACAAATGTAAACATAATGACATGCATACTTGTAACAAGTACACACACACATAGATGCATGCACATAGACACACATGCATGTACACAAACACATACATGTAAGCATGCATATACACACATGTCTACCCATATACAGATATGCACACTCACATGCATGCATATACACTCACACAAACTTGCTCGCTCTACCAGAAAAACACTCACATGCGCATGCTCAAGCGGAGATAAATGTAAACATAAAGGCATGCACACATGTGCACACACAAGTGCACATTGATGCATGCACACACATGTAGGCAAGCCCACTCACACACACACACATGCATACGCTTGTGAAGCATGCTCATACACACAAATGAAAACATGAACTTGTAGACATACGCACTCGCACACATGCCCACACATATACACTTTCCTATGCAAGCATGTACACATGCACATTCACATACACAAATGCACACAACAAATATGCACATACACAACACAAACACACACGTAGATCCACACACTGATGCATACACATACACATGTATGTGCATTCACACACATGCACATGCTCAAATATGCACATGCACACATATTCACACACATATACACGAACACACACACATGCACATACATACACACACACCCACACATACTCATTCCTATACACATAAGCATATACACTCACAAACAAACACACAAATGCATACAAAAAATATGTAAATTTGCACGCACACACATACATAGATGCACCCACACATGCATGATTTCATATGCACAAGCACAGACATGTACATACAAATGCATATATGCAAATAGAAATTCTCACACACCAACACACATATGCACAAAGACACACACAAATGAACACTTACTCATGCAAACACATGCACTAACATGCACCCACACACCTACGCACACATGTGAACAGACACTCACACACACACACACACACCCATACATAAGAACACATAGACATGCCTATGCATACGCACATGCATGCACATAGGCACACAAAACTATGCATAGAAACATAGATCGACACACATGCACACAATCATACACACACACATGCACACATAGACACACACAAACATACACACACATATTAAAACACATATGCATGCACACACACACACACATGCAGACACACAAACTCATGCATTCATACACAAACACACATAAACATACCTGCATACACATGCACACATATGCACACACATAAGAACACATGCATGTGAATCCATAGTTGCACAAATGCACTAGAGCATGCACAAATAGGGAGACACACTTATGTGCCACCATCACACACACATACTTGTTTACATGCACACATAAATACACATAAAAACACAAACATACATGTGCACACACACACCACACCTGCATACACATGCACACAAGCACGCACACTCAAAGGAACACATAAATGTGCAGAGGACCATTCATATAAACATGCACACTCTCACACAAATACATACACATGGGCAACCACAAATTCACACCAATATGCATATGCACACAGGCTTACATACACACACATTATCTCACACACACATGTGCATGCTTGCACACCATCACACATATGCCTACACGCATTCACGCACATGCACACATGTAAATAAACAGAAACACATGCTCACCACCACACAAGCATTCACACGTATACACACACACACATGCAAACACACATACACTTACAAAAGCATGCTTTACACACATACATAAGGATGCACACATGCACGCGCATGCAGAGACATACACGCGCATGTGTGTACACCGACACAAGTGCATATCAACCCACACACACTTGCTCACACACACTCACATAGAAACACATTTACACACGTACACATAGACATACACATGAGGGTGTGCACACCCACACAATCATACACATGCAAATAGGAACACACTCACACAAGTGAACACAAAAATACACACACATGCACACTCATGCACTGAAACACTCACATGCAAGCAAGCATATACACTGACACCTGCATGCACACATGTAGCACACCCACACATGATCATGCATAAAAATTATGCACTTGCATTAATACCCACACACACACATCCACCTATACAAACACATGTGCATACACATGCACACACATAAGCAGATGCATGCACACACACATGCACACACACACACACATAGACACATGCATATTTACACATATGTACATGCACACACACGCACACATGCACATATGCACACACTCATGCTTATTCACACAAACATGCAAACAAACAAACACCCTCACACCCCTACGCACATGAATTATACACATGCTTGTGCACTAATGCAGACACATGTGTCTGCATGCACCCTGACAAACACACACACATGTATATAGTTGCATACACGCATATACACACATACTTCCAAAACACAAACATGCACTTACACAAATGCACATGTATATAAATGTACATAAACATAGAGAGGTTCATAGACACATGTAAATAACAAAACATGCAAATGTACATACACACACATGTGCAAGCACACACACACACACAGACAAACATAAGAACAAAAACATAGAAATAATCACATGTGCATACAAGCACAAACACGTAGGCACATGCATACAAACACACATCCACGCACATGCAAATGCACACAAACACACAACACTCTCACACAAATGAAGCACATGAGCATATGCATACAAACACCTATGCATGAATACACATCCACTCATATGCACATAGATACAATCACATGCATAGATAGATGTAAACTCATATGTACACATGCACATGAACACACACTTGCACTCAAATGCTTGCACATAAGCACACATAAATGTACCACCCTACACACAAGCATTTATATACACAAACATGCACCAACACATGCTTACACATGCGCACATGCATACGCACACACATAAACACACACACACACACATATACACACAAACACATGAACATGAGCACACATGCACTCATCCTCCCACAAGAAGCACAAATACACCCCAATGCACACATGCACACACACACACCAAAAAATACATACACATACACAAACACACATGCATACACATACATACACATACACTTACACATACAAACTCTGAAACAAATTTGGACATACACACAATTACACATCTTCTTTATTGTCATCATCTTCTTCTTCTTCTTCCTCCTCCTCTTCCTCTTCTTCTTCTTCTTCTTCTTCTTCGTCTTCCTCTTCTTTGTCTTCAATTTCTACCTCTTCTTCTTCTTCTTCTTCTTAACCTTCTTCTTCTTCGTCTTCTTCCTCTTCTTCTTCTACTACTTCTTCACCTTTCCATTCTTCTTCTTCTTCCTTTTCTTCTTCTCCTTCTTCTTCATCTTCTTCTACTTCTTCTTCTTCTTCTTTTGCTTCATCTTCTTCTTCTACTTCTTCTTCTTCTTCGACTTCTTCTTCTACTTCTTCTCCAACTTCTTCTTCTTCTTCTTCTTCTTCTTTTTCTTCCATATTTTGCTATTTTCTTCTTCTCTTTCCCCTTCTTCTACTTCTTCTTCCACTTCCAATGCTTTTTTTTCTTCTTCTTCTTCTTCTTCTAAATCTTCTTCTTCTTGTTCAACTTCTTCATCATCTTCTTCTTCCTCATCTTCTTCCTCCTCTTCATCATCATCATCTTCTTCTTCTTCTTCGTTTTGATCTTCTTCTTCCTCTTTTTGTTGTTCTCCTTCTTCCTCTTTCTGTTGTTCTCCTTCATCTTTTTCTTCTTTTTCTTCTTCTTCTTCTTCTTCTTCATCATCTTCTTCTTCAAATTCTTATTATTCTTCTTCTTCATCTTCTCCATCTTCTTCTTATTCTACTTTTTCTTCTTCATCTTCTTCAAGTTCTTTTTCTTCTTCCACTTCTTCAACATCTTCTTCTTCTTCCTCTTTCCATTCTTCCTCTTCATCTTCTTCTTCTTCTTCTTCTTCTTATTCTTCTTCTTCCTCTTGTTCTTCTACTTCTACTTTTTCTTCTTCTTTCTCTTCTTCTTCTTCTTCTTCTTCTTCTTCTTCTTCTGCTTATTCTTCTTCTTCTTCTTCTGCTTCTGCTTCTTCATCATCATCATCATCATCATCTTCTTCTTCATCTTCTTCTTCTACTTCTTGTTCTTCATCTTATTCTTCTTCTTTTTCTTCTTCTTCTACTTTTTCTTCTTCAACTTCTCCATCTTCTTCCCCTGCTTCTTCTTCCACTTCATCTTCTTCTTCTACTTCGTCTTCATCTTCTTCTTCTTCTTCTTCTTCTTCTTCTTCTCCATCTTCTTCATCTTCTTCTTATTCTTCTTCATCTTCTTCTTTTTTGCCTTCTTCTTCTTCTTCATTATCTTCTTGTTCATCATCATCATCATCTTCGTCTTCTTCATCTTCTTCTTATTCCTCGTCTTCTTTTTGTTCTTCACCTTTTTCTTCTTCTTCTTCTTCTTCTTCTTCTCCTTCTCCTCCTTCTTCTTCACCTTCTTCTTCTCCTTCTTTATCTTCTACTTCTTCTTCTTTTCCTTCTTCATTATCTTGTTCGTGCCGTCCTTCTTCTTCATCTTCTTTACTACTACTTCCTCTTCTTCTTCTTCTTCTTCTTCTTCTTCTTCTTCTTCTTCTTCTTCTTGTTCTACTTCCGCTTCATCTTCTTCTTCTTCTTCCTCTTCTTCTTCTTCTCCTCCGTCTTCTTCTCCTTCTTCTCCTTTTTTTTCTTCTCGTTCTTCTTCTTCTCCTTCGTCTTCGATGTCTTCTTCTTCTTGTTGTTCTCCTTCTTCTTATCTTCTTCTTCTACTTCTCCTCCTTCATCTTCTTCTTCTTAATCTTCTTCTTCCTCTGATTCTACTTCTACAACTCCTCCAAAATTTTCTTCTTATTTTTTCTTCTTCTTCTTCTCCTTATTTTTCTTCTTCTTCTTCTTCTTCTTTTTCTTGCTCTTCTTCTACTTCTTCTTTATCTTCTTATTTTTCTTTTTCTTCTCCTTCCACTTCTTCTTCTTCTTCTTTCTTCTTCTTCTTCTTCTTCTACTCCTTCCCCATTTTATTTTTCTTCTTCCTCTTCTTCTACCTCTTCTTCTTCTCCTCCTCCTTCCAAATCCCCTTTTTCTCCTTCTTCTTTTCTTCGTCTTCTTCTTCTTCTTCTTTTTCTTCCACTCCTTCTTATTCTTCTTCTTCTCCTTCATCTTCTTTTTCTTCTTCTTCTTCTTCTTCTTCTGCTTCTCCTTCTTCTTCATCCTCTTCTTCTTCTTCGACCTCTTCTTCTGCCACTTCTTTTTCATCTCCTCCTTCCAAATACTCTTCTTGTCCTTCTTCTTCTTCTTCTTCTCTTTCCTCTTCTTCTTCCTCTTCTTCCTCTCCTACTTCATTTTTTTTGCCTTCTTCTGATTCTTCTTCTTCTTCCCCTTTTTCTTTGTCAACTTCTTCTTCTTTTTCTTCTACAACTTTCTCTTCTTCTCCTTCTTCTTCTTCTTCTTCTGCATCTTCTTCTCCCTCCACTTTTTCTTCTCCTTTATCATCAAAATCTTCTTCTTTTTTTCTTCTTCTTCTACATCTTCTTTTCTTCCTCTTATTATTCTTCTTCAACATCTTCTTCTTGTTATTGTTTTCTTCATCTTCTTCTTCTTCATCATCTTTTACTTTTTCTTCTTCTTTTTGTTCTTCTCCTTCTTTTTCTTGTTGTTTTTCTTCTTCTTGTTTCTCTTATTGTTCTTATTCTTTGTCTTCTTCAACTTCTCCTTCTTCTTCTTCTTCTCTTGTGCTTCTTCATCTTGTTGTTGTTCTTCTTCTTCTTCTTCTTTTTCCTCTTCCAAATCTTCATCTTCTTTCCTTCTACTTCTTCTTCTCCCTCCTCCTCTTTTTCTTCTTCTTAATCATCATCATCATCATCAATTTCTTCTTCCTCTTCTTTTTCCTCCTC